>CM035102.1:60727651-60816178 GCA_020205505.1 Panax japonicus | reverse complement strand
TGAATTTCGGTATAGTGCTGACAGAAACTCGCACCGTATAGCAACACTCAAAGTATACTCACAAGAATACGCCCGATAATATAGAGAGAGAAAGAGAGAAAACTTTGTTTCTGGTGTGATTTTTAATTCTAACTTAGCCCTCTATTTATAGGAAAATGTTAGAACGCCAAAGGAGACTAAATTAATATAATATTAATATTTATAAAACATTCAAGCCAACCATCAAGGAATCTGATTTTAGCCATCAAACACATGTTAAAGATTCCCACCAACCTTTGAAAAACGATTTTGTTGAAAATAATAATTAAAATTTCCAAAAATCAATTATTTCGGAACTCCGGAACTTCAATAATTCACAATAAATAGCCTTTTTATTAGAAAATTCGAATCTCGCGACTTTTTATAGGAATTTCAATTCTCTACAACTTTGCAGAAGAAAGTTTTTCTAAATTCCAAATAGAAATTGACCGAAATCTACAAACGGGCGATTTTACAGTCTATACTCAATTTTCGGTCAAAAATTGTGTCCACCGACACACAAAACATATGTTAAACATTTAATGCCACAAAAATACTCTTCCTCCTCAAAAACTCATATATACCGCATTCATTGTAAAAATATCATCGTTAATATATTATTAAAATAATATATTTAAATGAATTATTTTATCAGAAAAAGATAAAATATTAATTTTCAACAATTGTCACATTAAAAATTTTCTCCATCTATATCCACATAAAATAAATATTTTCTTTATCATAATAATCAATAATTAATTATTAAAAATAATATTACAGAATCACAGTACTGAGAACCAGGCCGTTCCCAGGATAGAGGGGGCTTTCCAATAAGGATTTCTCCTTACTAGCGCGCAATTAGATGACCAAACCTCTCCTTGACAGAACTTTCTAGACATTGCCAATAATGTTATCTGATAATATTATTCAAATAATATGAATTATTGATCTGATAATTGAAAATACTGTGCAATGACAATTATTGAAACAATAATAATATAAATATCAACGCAGCAATTATTGAATCAATAAAGTAATGAACAGTAACTCCTGTAGCAATTATTGAGTAGTGCCTTCTTACGTAAGGATCAATAATTCAAAATACTGTGCAATACCGTGTGCTACTGTGCAACACGCGTATTACTGTATTTTAACCACCGGGTATTCCAACAGTGTAAACGGTAACAACTACGCCGTTATTTTTAAACAACTTATATTTGTCGTTTTCTTCCTCCAATCGCTTTCCGTTATGGGGCCCACACATGGCTGTGCCGTCGTACGAATATTCCCCGACAGTACGAATATTCCACGACCAAATGAATATTCCCCGACAACAATGAATATTTTATAACCACTTGCTTATTTTGAAACATTTGCGTATTTTACCCATAACTATCCACATTAATCAAATCAACCCTTACTATTCAAAATAATAATTAAAGGAATTTAAATTTCATTTATTAATTATTTGGGGTCTTACATTTATGTTGCGTGAAGAGGCAAATTACTGGTGGGAATCTGTAAAACGTACCCAGCCTGACGCACTCAAGATGTCTTGGGAGAAGTTCTAAGAGCTGTTCAACGACAAGTACTTTCCCGAAAGTATTCATCATATGAAAGAGTTGGAGTTTATCAAGTTGGAGTTAAATAATATGACCGTGTCACATTACGAGGCTAAATTTACGGAGTTATCCTGGTTTGCATCCCATTTGGTCGATAATGAGGAGCGAATGACGCGAATGTTTTTAAGAGGTTTGAAACCCGAAATACGTCAATACCTCATTTCTCACAAACTTTGTTTATATTCAGATGCTGTGAATAGGGCTCAGTTATTGAAGCGTGATAATGAGTCAGCACAACCAAAAGGTAACGACCAACAACACGATAATAATCGTACCGGTGGCAACGACCATCGAAACAATGATAACCATCGTGGGAGAAATTATCATGCCAAGAATGGCAACCAGTTCGGTGGTAATAATGGCCAAGATAATAGGAGTGGAAATTTCAAGAAGAGAAGGTTGAACAACGATGAAAAGACAGCAGCACAAACATCCATTTTCAAGGAGGGAGAACGACCACAAATTATATGCTTCAAATGCGGAGGGGAGGGACATATCAGTCCAAACTGCGTGATGCAGTCCAAAGCATGTTACAATTGTGGAAAAGAAGGTCACCTAGCCCGATTTTGTCGTGCACCAAAGTCAAGTCCAGCTGGGACGGTGGCACCAAAGGCGGATACGGACAAAACAAAGTCGGTAGTTTCAGGAAGAGCATTTTTCGTGACTTCTCAAAAAGCTAGTGACCCGAACGAAGTTAGCACGGGTTAGTTAATTATAAATTCTTGTGAAGTCTATGCCTTATTAAATATCGATTCTACCCATTCTTTTATCTCTCTTGCTTGCGCTCAACGTTTAAATTTAATCCCAGAGAAGTTAGACTTCGACTTATTGGTTGAAACTTCGTTAGTAGAAATCGTCGTTACCTCCACTGTTTATAAATCTTGTTGATTCAAATTGACACTTTCACGTTACCTATTGATCTTATTTTTTTAAAAATACTTGCATTTGATGTGATTTTAGGGATTGATTGGTTAACTAGTCATCAAGCTTCTCGTAAGGTTGTTAGCTTTTATCGTGATCTTCGACATACATTTTGGTGGAGAACTATGAAGAGAGAGATAGCGGGGTTTATCTCAAGGTGTCTAACTTTTCAACGAGTCAAGGCGGAGCATCAAGTGCCAAAAGGTCCATTGCAACCATTTGAAATTCCAGAATGGAAGTGGGAGCACATTATTTCGATATTAATTGATGTCTGGAAGTTTTACTGACCAGTCGGGTAATTAATCGGATAAATGAGCAATTAATTGCTATTAATTCACATGATTATAACTATTTGTTCACATGTGTGTACTATTGATTCACATTCTTATACTATTAGGGGAGTTGGTGCAAGATTGATAATACTTGCATAACTAAGTTAAAAATGGAGGTATAGATGGAGGTACTATATTGTAATTCGTATTTTCACATGATTATAACTATTGATTAACATGATTGAACTATTGATTTACATTATTTACTATTAGGGGAGATGGTGCAAGTTTGATAATACTTGCAGGACTAAATTAAAAATGAAAGAAAAGTTGAAGGTATTGTACTGTAATATTTCAAGCCCCAAAACGTGCAATTATCAAAACTATATTTTCCTATAAATAGAAGCTCATTCTTCCTTCATTTCTCACCAATTCACTAAAGTTTTATAGCAATTATTATAAAGAGAAAGAAGAAGAGAAGTCTGCTACCTCTCTACTCCAGTATCCAGTTTCTTTCTAAGGTAAGGGGTATTATTCTTTCGTATTCATGAAGAAAGTTATTTTCTTTCAATACTCGTAAGAGTTGTTATTCCATTCTTTATTATTATGTTGGAATAACCTGTCTATGCGAAGTACTGCATACATGGTTAAATTCTTCTGTTATTCTATTCTTTATTATTTTGTTGGAATAACTTGTTTGTGCGGTCTATCGCATGCATGGTGAATTCTGTTGTTATTCTATTCTTTATTATTCTGTTAGAATATCCTGTCTGTGCGAATTACGCATGACCTGGTTCCATTCTTTATTATTCTGTTGGAACATCCTGTCTGTGCGGATTACGTATGGCCTGGTTCCATTCTTTATTATTCTGTTGGAATATCCTGTTTGTGTAGATTACGCATGACCTGGTTCCATTCTTTATTATTATGTTGGGAATAACCTGTCTATGCGGTCTATCACATACATGGTGAATTCTTCTGTTATTCTATTCTTTATTATTCTCTTGGATTAACCTTTCTATGTGGATTACCGCATGCATGGTGAATGATCCTTCGTATTCATTCTTTATTAAATTGTGGAAATGATCTATCTACGTGGATTACTGCATGGCGGGCGAAAATCCATTTGCAGTTTCATATATTCTATTATACTCAGTTGGTTAAAGTTTTGGCTTTTATACTCCATGAAATTAGTAGAATATCCTGGATATTTGCGCTTCATCCAGTATCTTTTCATAGAAATATTCTTCTGAGCATTCTTGAATTTTACTCCATAAAGCAGTATCATGTTGAAAATTTGGACGTAATTGATTTCAGGATAAATTAACTTATAAATCTTTAAAATTTATTCTTGAACTTGTTTTATTGAATTATTATGTCATTGTCATCATTCTCATGTTTATATTGTGATAAAAGTCATCTTTAGCTTACGTGCATAGATGGACTTGGTATGATTATGACCAAGGATCATTCGATATAATCATGACATGTAATGTTATAAATGATGTGGTAAAAGTCCTCAATGGCCTGTAGTACATTGATGGACAGGTTTTAGTATGATTATGACCAGGAATTATTCGGTATAGTCATGACCATTGATGATTTAATGAATATCCTTGGCCCGTAGTGCAGGGATGACTCGATGATGTGGTTTATTTATTAAGTTGAGTCTCAGCGATAAAAATTGATGAAAACATTTTAAATCATAGAAGATAGTAGATATCATGCTCTAATTGACTCTTCTAATGGATTGCTTATTCCGCTGCAGTTAAACTTGATGTCTATTGTATTTTATCAGTTTAACATTGTTGAAGACTAATGATAATTTATTCTGCATTATCTTAGTCATAATATTTCTTACTGGGCTAGTTGAGCTCACCCTTTTGCTTTTATTGTTCTCTTTAAAAAATGAGAACATAGCTGGCACTAGTCGGGGAACGGAGTGATGGTCCGAGATGGTGTATTAGTAGTCCTCATTATTCTATAAAATAGTGTGACAATAAATGTAATGAGGACTCTATTTGAGAGTGGATATTGTCTAGAAGGCAACATTCCTGTTTAAACTCTCAGCTATGTTTTGTCGTATATTACACGACTGTTGTATAATTAAGTTTGTATTTATATTCTGTACCATGTATTTGGCGACTCAAGATGGGTGATGTATACCTATTTTGGGGGCGTCACATATAGTGAATTAGTTAATTAGGGTGTTTGGCTTAATTCTTTCAATTTATGGATTTAAATTATTATGGTATTAGTGTATCAAGAGATGACTAATTCTACTTGAGTGTTCTTGATTAATAAACTGAGATAGTAAATTGAATTGGAATAAAGTGTGATAATCAGAGTGAGACTTAAAGTGAAGTTGTAAGCCTAATATTCCATTATCTGCTTGAAATTTACGGTTGCTTAGTGTGTTGATTGATTTGGATTTTTAGTTTCTTTGTTTTTCTTATTTATGATCCTTAATTTAAGTAGTTTAATAAAATTGAATTAATGTAAAACTGATAATTGTTAGGTTTAATTTCATACTAGTCTTTATGGGAACGATACTTTTTCTTACTATTATATTACTTGTTGACCACGTATACTTGCATGTTGAGCGTATATAGATTTTACCCAACACTCACCCCCCACCTTTCCTAAAAAAATAATATTCAGTGATTATATATACACCTCACCCCTCCCCCCACCCTCGTCCCCCCTCCTTTCTCTCCCCAAAAAATAAAATAATATTTAATTTTTGTATTAGTAAGTTTTAAGTTGTTAGTAATAGTAACAAAAATTACAGGATATTATGGTCATTTTAGAAAAAAGGTTGAGGTTAATTTTGTCTAGCAATTTTTAATCCCAAATGGTAAGGATTATAATATCAGATAGAACATGGTATTAAATAATCCCACATCTTAATCTATATTATAATCTAAGTACTAATAGTCCCAAGCTCAAATTGAAAAACAAACATGACACTTGGGATTAATAATCAAACCACAAGTGCAGAGCCGGTCCTGGGTTTTATAAGGCCCGGGGCAAAATAATTCTAAGTGTGCCCCTTTTAGAGGTGGCAAACGGGCTGGCGGACCGGGCTCGGGCCGGGTCCAAAATGACCCGGGTTTTGACGGGCTGAAATTGTGAGACCCGTGGCCCGGGTCGGGCCGAGCCACGGGCTTCTTCCTTTATTTATTTATTTATTTATTTGCAAAATCTTGCTACATCAAAAATAGTAATAATAATAAATATGAAAAATAATAAAATAATTTATAATTAACAATAATTCTAATTACCTACATTAACTACATATCTCAATCAATTAAAATTCTAATAGTATTATAAATTATTTTCAAAGTATATAATCAAATTTAATTTTTTAAAATTAATATAATTTATTTAACTTTTAAAAATATCTAGGATTATTACATATCTACATATACAAG
Source organism: Panax japonicus (assembly GCA_020205505.1). Classification (NCBI taxonomy): domain Eukaryota; kingdom Viridiplantae; phylum Streptophyta; class Magnoliopsida; order Apiales; family Araliaceae; genus Panax; species Panax japonicus. The sequence goes on along the minus strand of CM035102.1, from coordinate 60,809,911 downwards.
GATTGTATCCATCGTAAAAAATCTATGTCCGACGCAAATTCCGTCGAACTTAATAACTAGCCATTTTTATAAATATTAGGTTATTTTAATTTTTCAGTCGGAAATAAGATACTTCCGAGAAAATAATTCCATAAAAAATAGAACCTATTTTATCCGACGGAAAGTTTTGTCCTATATATTCTTCCAAAAATAGTTAATGTTCGACGAAAATCCGTCGGAGATAACTTTGTCGAAGATAAGTAATATCCGACAGAATTCTTGACGGATCTTATTTTCGACGCAATTATTTATGACCGAATTTCGGATGGATGTTTTCGTCGGAAATGGTTTATGTTCTACGGAATTGGCTTAGGTCCGACAGAATATTCCATCGGACTAAAGTTTTTTTTATTGAAGTGTTTGTTCATGTATTCTTCAAAATTTGGGATAGATAATTGATTAGGGAAAATGTTGTTAATGCTCTAATAGTTTTCAACTTCCCGGTGGGGGGTGTTTGTACTAAAAAAATTTGTTCTGACTCTCAGCAGGGGGTGTTTGTACTAAAAAAATTTGTTCTGACTCTCAGCAGGGGGTGTTTGTACTAAAAAGGCCTGCCGAGGCGGGCATGGACAGAGCCCCCTGGTCAGGGCTGGTATGTCAGGCTGTCAAACACCCCGCTGGGCAGGGGTCCCTTTCCTACTAGACTTTGATTTTTTAGTTTTTTTCCCCGTAAACTTGTTCAATAGCGTCCTAAGTACCTAAAATCCATTATAACATTGAATATGAGATAATATCATGGTGTATGAGCAAGTAAGATTAAATTTACTAAAAAATTAGAAACTAACAAACTAAGAATTGTACACGGATGAACTATGCACTACTAGAATTATGAACTAAGCTATAAAATGAATAACATAACACAAAAATACTATAAGTTGAAAGAAAATTGGGTTGCCTCCCAATGAGCACTTGTTTTTGAGTCTTTCAGCCTGACTACTCCCTGTTCATGGCGCTTCAACAAGTGTGATTATTGTGGCTTTGTTGTCGATGTTGCCGCCCTAGTTGTGACGCCCCCAAAATAGGTATACATCACCTGTTCTGAGTCGCCAAATATATGGTACAGAATATAAATACAATCTTTAATATACAACAAGAAAGCTGTGAGTTTTAATACAAATATTGTCTTCTAGACAATATCCACTCTCAGAATAAGTCCTCATTACATTTATTAACACACTATTTAACAGAATAGTGAGGACTACTAATACTATAATCTGGATCGTCACTCCGTTCCCCGACTAGTCCCGGTTACGTTCTCATTTCCTGAAGAGAACAGTGAAAGAAAGGGTGAGCTCAACTAGCCCAGTAAGAAATATTATGACTAAGATAATGCAGAATAAATTATCATTAGTCTTCAATAATGTTAAACTGATAAAATACAATAGACATCAAGTTTAACTGCAGCAGAACATGCAATCCATTAAAAGAGTCAAGTAGAGAATAAAATCTACTATCTTTTATGATTTAAAAGGTTTTCATCACTTTTATCGCTGGGACTCAGCTTAATAAATAATCCACATCATCCCTACACTACGGCCAAGGATATTCATTAGTATCACAACCATAATTTATCCATGCACTGCGGGCCAAGGATATTTGTGTATTCATTAATGGTCATGATCATGCCAACAACTGTCCATCAATGCACTACGGGCCAATGAGGACTACTTTTACCACATCATTTGTAACATTACGGTCATGATTACACCGAATAATCCCTGGTCATAATCATACCAAGTCCATCTATGCACTACAGGCCACAGATGACTTTCAACAAAATATAAATATGAGGATGATGACAATGATATAAGAATTCAATAAAACAAGTTCAAGAATTAATTTATTCAGGAACTAATAATGTCTAAATTATCAACATGATACTTCTTTGCAGAGTAAAATTCAAAAATGCTCAGAAGAATATTTCCATGAAAAGATACTGGATGAAGAGCAAATATCAAGGATATTCCACTAATTTCGCGGAGTATAAAAGTCAAAACTTTAACCAACTGAGTATAATAAAGAATGGAATAACAAAAGAAATCACCAAGCATGCGGTACTTCACATGGACAGGTTATTCCAACATAATAATAAATAACGGAGCCAGGTCAGGCATAATACGCACCGACGGGATATTCCAACAGAATAATAAAGAATAGAATAACAACAGAAATCACCAAGCATGCGGTACTTCACATAGACAAGTTATTCCAACAGAATAATAAATAACGGAGCCAGGTCAGGCATAATACGCACCGACGGGATATTCCAACAGAATAATAAAGAATAGAATAACAACAGAAATCACCATGCATGCGGTACTTCACATAGACAAGTTATTCCAACAGGATAATAAATAACGGAACTAGGTCCGGCGTAAAACGCACAGACGGGATATTCTAACAGAATAATAAAGGCAAAACCAGGCCCGGCGTAAAACGCACATACAGGATATTCCAACAGAATAATAAAGAATGGAATAACAACATAATTCACCAAGTATGCGGTACTTCGCATAGACAGATTATTCCATCAAAATAATAAATAATGGAATAACAGAAGAATTTCACCAAGTATAGGGTAGACCACGTATACAGGTTATTCCAACAGAATAATAAAGAATGGAATAACAGAAGTTCTCTTCATGAATATGAAAAAAATAATAATACCCCTTACCTTATAAACAAAAGTACTCCGACGGTAGGACGGGGATATACTTGAAGAAACTTGCACTACGCTCAAAGCTTTCTTAAACACTAAAGAAATACGCTCAAGATAGAAGAATAATTCACTCTACAGTTTCTCTCTCTAGAGTTTCACTGAATTCATAAGAAGAAATGAAGGAATGAGCTTCTATTTATAGAAGAATGGACTGAATAGTAACCAATCCATGAACGGTCCAGATCGATTTACTTTAAACGGATGGTCAAGATTGGTTTACAATAAAATATAATATATTTTATTTATAATCTAATAAAATGAATAACTTTTAAAAAAAATTTACTATGAAAACACTATACATAATAAAATATAATATATTCTAATTATTGTCTAATAAAACGAATAACTTTATAACAATATTCTGTTTAATATAAAAAGATTTTACTATTAGCCTAATAAAACGAATAACTTTATAAAAGTATTCTGCTTTATATAAAAAGCTTTTCTGTTTTATTACATTAATATTATTAATAAAACAAAACTTCATCATCATTATTATTATTCACACTATTAATCGACCAGGTCGTTCCCAGGAAATAGGGAGATTTCCAATAAGGATTTCTCCCTATTGGCGCGTAATTAGGTGACCAAACCTCTCCTTGGCAGAACTTCAAGACATCGTTAATAATATTAATAACTCTGTCATCTCAATTATTGATTTAATAATATATAAAATATTGACAATAATTGAATAAAACTGAATGACTTCTCACGTAAGCATTAATAATCAATACCATGTGCTACTATTCAACCATGCGTATTCCTGTACTTTTAACACCGGGTGTTCCAACAGTTAACGATAAAACTTCCGTCGTTATTTTCATAAAATATTTTTGTCATTTTCTCAATCCGATAATAATTCTGTTGTGGGGTCCACCAATGATTGTGCCGTCGTACGAATATTTCCTGTTAAAACGAATATTCCCCGACCAATCGAATATTATATAACAACTTGCGTACTTTGTAAAATTTATAAATATTACCCACAACTATAACATTATATCAAATTCATTCCATAATATTCAAAAATGATAATTATAGAAAATTCATCTTTATTCATAAAAGTTGGTGTCTTACACTAGTAATGCTTTAGCCGTTGCCCGTTGACTTTGAATGTCTCAAGTTGTTTTCTGCTGTATAGTTCAATGACGCCATGAGGAAAAATTGTCTTGATCGTAAATGGCACCGACCATCGGGATTTGAGCTTTTTGGGGAACAATCTCAGTTGTGAGTTGAACAGTAACACAAATTGTTCCGGTTCAAACCTTCGCTGCAGAATTTTTTGGTCGTGCCACTTCTTAACCTTTTCTTTGTATAGTTTTGAGTTCTCGTAGGCTTGCAGTCGAAATTCGTCGAGTTCATTCAATTGGAGTAATCTTTTCTCTCCTGCAGCTGCTTGATCATTAACAACATTTTTCCTAATCAATTTGATATCCCTAATTTTGAAGAATACATGAACAAATCATTATCTAACAGTTTGATTGTGAGTTATGGATATCTAACAGTTTGATCTAAGCATGGTTATCAGCTCAGTGGAAGAGAAAGAAGCCGCGACAACTGGCAAGAGAAAAAAGATAAAGAGTAAGAGAGCTGAGAGTCTGATCGTGAGTTATGCCTTAATAATAATTTTTTTAATGAAACGACGTCGTTTCATGTTTTTTTAAAAAAAAGAGAGTGAAATTAACAAACCTGCATAAGCCAAGAAGAAGATTACGACCGGAGCACCACGGCTGCCCCCCACCGCTCCCCTAGTTCCACTTTTGATATGGGATGATGTGTGTCAAATGTATTGGTGAATCAATCAAAAAGTCAAATTTATGATTTATAACTTAACAATCGATTATGTCATGTGTCACACCAATAGGTGCAGAAATAAGATTATGTAGAATTCTTTCGACTTTTTATTAATTCAATTGTAATGATTTGCCATTAAAATACTTAAATATCTCTTCTTCTTTTTTTTTTTGATAATTTTATGTTAATAATTTTTTAAACTCACACATCAATTCTTTGACATGTCAATTATCGAACTCCCAATATCATAAATACCATAAGTTGGGTCATACCACTCAGTCAAAGGTCACTTAGTCGTACCACTTAAATATGATCTTTTTTCGATTATTTGTAGTTGTTATCAAATAAATTAAGTATACTTTTTTTAAAATATTATTTTTGGCTCAAGTGTAACTTCCGAGTTTCTACATACTTACGGTCTACTTCTCCAGCGAATCTTAAACAGCAAACTGACTATATATAGCGATGATTTTTTCCGTCGTTATAGCATATATACATAGCCGACGACATAGCTATGACGACGGTTCGAACCGTCGCTATAGCCGATTCATTTTTGGTTCGCTGTTTAAGGTTCACTGGAAAAGGGTATCATATATATACATACATATATATATATATATATATATATATATATATAGCAGGAGGGGACTTGATCTCTCACTTTATATTAATCTATTTTATGATTAAATTTTAAAATTATTATATTTTAGTTAAATTATATTTTCAAGAAAATAAACTCATAATAACTCCACCCTACCCACCATTTATCACCAATTTATTTCTTTCTCCCACTTTCTAGTTTCTATTCTTATTTTTTCTCATCCATAACTTTCAAGTTTTGCTCAAATATTTATTTTTTTTAACTGCACACATATTATGTGTGCCACATATACTATATACATAAATATAAGTCTAAATCATATGAAATTCTGATGAATTGAATATAGGTTTAGGCTAGGTATTGATAGTATTATTGTTTTGAGAGACAGATTGTGACACCCCCAAAATAGGTATACATCACTTATTCTGAGTCGCCAAATACATGGTACAGAATACAAATACAATGTAAGACCCCAACTTTTATGAATAAAGAATAATTTTCTAGAAATATATTTTTGAATATTATGATGTGGATTTGATATAATGTTATAGTTGTGGGTAATATTTATAAATTTTGCAAAGTAAGCAAGTGGTTATATAATATTCGAATGGTCGGGGAATATTTATTTTAACGGGGAATTGTCGTAGTTAGAAAACGTCAGAATTATCATTTTATAAAAATAACGGCGAAAGTGTTACCGTTAAAACTGTTGAACTACCCGGTAGTAAAAGTACAGTAATACGCGTTGTTGCATAGTAGTACACGGTATTGATTATTGATTCTTACGTGAGAAGTCACTCAGTTATACTTAATTATTGCTATTGTAATTGCTGCATCATATCTCTCACATTATTGATCCAATTATTGTCACAGTATCATCTGCATAATATGTTATATTATTAAATCAATAATTGAGATGACAAAGTTATTCATATTATTAAATTGCAATATTTACAATGTCTAGAAGTTCTGTCAAGGAGGGGCTTGGTTATCTAATTACGCGCCAATAAGGAGAAATCCTTATCGGAAAGCCCCCTCTTTCCTCGGAATGACCTGGTTGTTAAATATTGTGAGTTATAATATTAATGATGAATAAGTTCGTATTTATTAAAGATGAAATTGATAGTTCCATTGTGTTGGAATTATTATTGTTAGTGAAAATCGACATTTATTTCATAATTGATGTCTGGAGGTTATATTGACCAATCGGGTATTTAATCGGATAAATGAGGAATTAATTTTTATTAATTCACATGATTATAACTATTTGTTCACATGCATGTACTATTGATTCACATTCTTGTACTATTAGGGGAGGTGGTGCAAGATTGATAATATTTGCATGACTAAGTTAAAAATGTAGGTATAGATGGAGGTATTATACTGTAATTAGTTTTTTCACATGATTATACTATTGAGTCACATGAATGAACTATTAATTCACATGATTTACTTTTAGGGGAGGTGGTGCAAGTTTGATAATACTTGCAGGACTAAATTAAAAATGAAGAAAAAGAGGGAGGCCTTATACTGTAATATTTCGAGCCCCAAAACGTGTAATTATTGAAGCTATATTTTCCTATAAATAGAAGCTCATTCGTCCTTCATTTCTCACTAATTCACTAAAGCTATAGAGGAATTATTATAGAGAGAAAGGAGAAGAGAAGTTTGCTACCTCACTATTCCAGTATCTAGTTTCTTCTTAGGTAAGGGGTATTATTCTTTCGTATTTATAACGAGAGTTATTTTCTTTCAATACTCGTAAGGGTTGTTATTCCATTCTTTGTTATTATGTTGGAATAACCTGTCTATGTGAAGTACCGCATACATGGTGAAATTCTTCTGTTATTCCATTCTTTATTATTCTATTGGAATAACCTGTCTGTATGGTCTATCGCATGCCTGGTGAATTCTGTTGTTATTCCATTCTTTATTATTTTGTTGGAATATCCTGTCTGTATGGATTACGCTAGACCTGGTTCCATTCTTTATTATTCTATTGGAATATCCTGTCTGTGCAGATTACGCATGACCTGGTTCTATTCTTTATTATTCTGTTGGAATATCCTATCTGTGCTGGTTACGCATGACCTGGTTCCATTCTTTATTATTTTGTTGGAATAACCTGTCAGTGCGGATTGCGCACGTCTAGTGAATTCTTCTGTTATTCTATTCTTTATTATTCTGTTGGAATAACCTGTCTATGTGGCTTACAGTATGCATGGTGAATGATCCTTCGTATTCATTCCTTATTAAATTGTGGAAATGATCTGTCTACGTGGATTACCGCATGGCGGATAAAAATCCATTTACGGTTTAATATATTCTATTATACTCAGTTGGTTAAAGTTTTGTCTTCTATACTCCATGAAATTAGTGGAATATCCTTGATATTTACGCTTCATCCAGTATCTTTTCATGGAAATATTTTTCTGAGAATTTTTGAATTTTACTCCACAAAGAAGTATCATGTTGACAATTTGGACGTTATTGATTTTTGGATAAATTAAAATTATAAATCTTTAAAATTTATCCTTGAACTTGTTTTATTGAATTATTATGTCATTGTCATCATCCTCATGCTTGTATTGTGATGAAAGTCATCTTTGGCTTACGTGCATAGATGGATTTGGTATGATTATGACCAGGGATTATTTGTTATAATCATGACCGTAATGTGATGAATGATGTGTTAAAAGTTCTCATTGACTTGTAGTTCATTGATGGACAATTGTTGGTGTGATTATGACCAAGGATTATTCGGTATAGTCATGACCATTGATGATTACATAAATATCCTTGGCCGTGATGCAGGGATGATTCAATTTTATTTATTAAGTTGAGTCTCAGTGATAAAGTTGATGAAAAACTTTTTAAATCATAGAAGATAGTAGATTTTAAACTCTCCTTGACTCTTCTAATGGATTGCTTGTTCCGCTGTAGTTAAACTTGTTGTCTATTATATTCTATCAATTTAACATTGTTGAAGGCTAATGATAATTTATTCTGCATTATCTTAGTCATAATATTTCTTACTGGGCTATTTGAGCTCACCCTTTCCTTCACTGTTCTCTTCAGGAAATGAGAACGTAACCAGGACTAGTCGGGGAACGGAGTGACGGTCCAGATGATAGCATTAGTAGTCCTCACTATTCTATTAAATAGTGTGACAATAAATGTAATGAGGACTCCATTGAGTGTGGATATTGTCTAGATGACAATATTCTTATTAAAACTCTTAGATTATGTTTTGTCATATTTTACATCACTTTTGTATAATTAAGATGTATTTAAATTTTGTACCATGTATTTGGCAACTCAAGATGGGTGATGTATACCTATTTTGGGGGCGTCAAGTTGGTATCAAAGCTTAGGGATATGATCCATGGCAGAGATGTGAGACAAGAACTAGGAGGGGAGAGACGGGGAATTCCTTCGCTTGATTTGTGGGAGTATTTGAAAATGGCATCCGAAAATGTTGAGATAAGCAATGAAACACATGAGACCGTTGAGTCACCACAGATTAATACCCAGGATAATGTGCAACAGGAAGACAATAATCCTCAGGTAAACAACAATGATCAAATGATAAACGATGGGATGTTCTGAGGTTTTATATAATTCATACAACCTCTGGCGAGGGCGGCTCCTATCCAAAATACAGGTGGAAACACTGACAACTCTCGGACGGTCACCGCTAAGCAGTTCAAGGAGCTGGGACCACTGGAGTTTTTTGGAGAGCCAAAACCACTTAAGGCGGAGATACGTCAATACATAATTTCTCACAAACTGTGTTTGTATTCAGATGTTGTGAATAGGGCTCAGTTATTGGAGCACGATAATGAGTTAACCCAACCAAGAGAGAGCAGCCGACAAGTCGATAATACCAGTGGTAGCAGTCATCGAAGCGGTGACAACAAGCGTGGAAGGAATTAACATTCCGGAAATGGTAATCACTTCAGTGGTAATCATGGCCATGACAATAAGAGTGGACATTTCAAGAAGAGGAGATTCAACAATGATGGAAAGTCGTCAGCACCAGCACCTGTTGTTAAGGAAGGAGAACGATCGTCGGTCGTATGTTACAAATATGGAGGGGAAGGACACATCAGTCCAAACTGTGCGATGCAGTCCAAAGCGTGTTACAATTATGGAAAAGAAGGTCACCTAGCCCGATTTTCTCGTGCACCAAAGTCAAGTCCAGCTGGGATAGAGGCAGCAAAGGGTGTCCCAGACAAGACAAAACCGGTAGTTTAAGGGAGAGCATTTTTTGTAACCTCCCAAAAAGCGAGGAATCCAAATGAGGTGATCACGGGTAAGCTAATCATAAACTCTAGTGAAGTTTATACTTTATTTGATACTGGTTCTATCCATTCTTTCATTTCTCCTACTTTCACTCAACGTTTAAATTTGACTCCGGAGAAATTAGATTTTGACATATCTGTTAAAACTCTGTTGGGAGAAACCTTCATTACATCCACTATTTATAAGTCTTGTTTGTATCAAATCGGTAACCGCACGTTACCTGTCGATCTTATTTCCTTGAAAATACTTCAATTTGATGTGATTTTAGGGATTGATTGGTTAACTACTCTTCATGCTAAAATCGATTGTTTTCGTAAGGTTGTTAGATTTCATATTCCTAACCAACCTATTATGCAAATTCAAGCAACCAAACCACTAAAATCAATCATTGTCATATCAAGTCATAAATCTATTCGTTTAGTGAAAAAAGGATGTCAAGATTTCTTAGCCCATGTCACAGATTTAAATAAAAATACGTCAGATTTGAATGATATTTCTATTATTAATAAATTTACTGACGTATTACCTGAAAAACTTCTTGGCCTACCTCCAGAGCGTGAAATTAAATTTTGTATCGATCTTGAATCTGGTACTGTTAACGCCAAGTTTTGCTGGCGTTTCCAATCACAGAATCCATGTGCTAGAACCTACACAATAACAGATCACACAGAAGCTTGACTGCTTGTGCCACCGGGGGATAGCTCGGTGTAAGAATAAGTACAGGCCATTACAAGGTTTAACAATGGAGGCTAAGTGTTTAGTGCTCAAAAGTACGTATTACCTGTTAATTATGACCTTGGCCTTGTATTTATAACGCTCACACCACCTTAGAATCCTCCTTCGAGTCGGATTAGGACTCCTAAATATGGTAAGTTACCAGTATTTGGGTCCAACACAATCTCCTTAAAAGGTGAAAGTGGAATCCAATCTAACGACTACCTTTGGAGTTACTTTATTCAATTATGATTAGGATTCTGAACTCTGCACGCAGAAAAGCCTACTGTGCAGGCCCACACAATCCCACCATCAGGTCTGGGCTTCGGCCCAAAGGACTCAAAGGCCCGACCCTGAACCCCGAACGACAGGGTTACGCATCCGGCCCAAAAGGACTCGGACGCCGACCCGACTAGCTCCAACCTCTTCATGGGCTTCAGCGCGATAGTCTCCCAAAGCTCTTCAAATGTCAGGCCTTCGGCCCACATGAAGGTCGGTAAAATACTCCCGAACATTGCCCCCTAAGTCTCTGATTGTAAGATACTTATAATCAGAGACTTGAGAGGTCAGGTATACGAAAGGACACGACAGCTAATGATGAGTTGTCTGGGGAAGCCAAATGATCTGTCCTCGTTTCTCAAAATGTTGCACGCCGTTTCATGCTTGGTCCCGCCTTGAGCATTTAATAGCCGCCCTTGGGTATCGTGTGGAAACACCTATAAAACCCCCCTTCCATTAATCAGTATCACTTTTCCCAAAATTTTCAATTCAAAACCTCTCCCAAAATTTTTCGGCAAGGGCGATTTTCGACGAGCTCATTTCTTACCCAAACCTCACCAGTTTCATCTACTCTGTAAGTGTTTTTGAACTTCATTTTCACTCGTTTTCATCTCAAAAGCACACCTTTGTGTTTCATTCCCTCAAATCTCTACATCAAATGGTTGATTCTAGTATTCCTCCGGCTACTGAGCCAGTTCCCCTTCTGTCACCACCGGCGACCTAGTCCCGGTCGACCTTCCGGTGGCTCCTTCCGACACCACCCCCTCCTCAGCCCTTCCGATAAGTGCTGAGGCCAAAATCCAAAATACCTACCACTCCGAGACTGATTTCTCTCATATTAATACCCCGTCTTCCACCACACCCTCTGAAATCTTCGATATCCGAACCCTTTTCAAAATCCCCCAAGAATTTAAGCTTTGGGCACCCAATCCTGATGAGAAAATGTTTTGGAGGCCCGAAGGCGAATGGGTGGCAAATTGAATAACAGAAGAATTTCACCATATATGTATGCGGTACATCGCATATACAGGTTATTCCAACAAAATAATAAGGAATGGAATAACAGAAGAATTTCACCAAGTATAAGGTAATCCACGTATACAGGTTATTCCAACAAAATAATAAAGAATAGAATAACAGAAGTTCTCTTCGTGAATATAAAAGAAATAATATATACCCCTTACGAGTACAACAAATAATATCTCTTACCTTAGAACAAACTGGATATAGGAGTAGTGAAGTAGCAGAATACTTTTATTCTTTCTCTCTATAGTTTCTCTCTCTAGAGTTTCAATGAATTCGTAAGAAATAATAAAGAAATGAGCTTCTATTTATAGGAGAATGGACTGGATAGTAACTAATTCATAAACAGTCCAGATTGATTTACTTTTAAACGAACGGTCCAGATTGGTTTACCATAAAATATTCTAATAAAACAAAAAAATTTAAATAAAATATAATATATTGTATTTATAATCTAATAAAACGAATAACTTTATAAAAGTATTCTGTTTTATATAAAAAGATTTTACTATACAAACACTATGCATGCACTATAAAAATACTATGCATAATAAAATATAATATATTCTAATTATTGTCTAATAAAATAAATAACTTTATTAAAGTATTCTGTTTTATATAAAAAGATTTTACTATACAAAATACTATACAAAATAGAATATAATATATTCTATTTATAGTATAATAAAACGAATAACTTTATAAAAGTATTCTGTTTTATATAAAAAGCTTTTCTGTTTTATTACATTAATAATACTAATAAAATAAAACTTTATCATCATTATTATAATTTACACTATTAATCGATCAGGTCGTTCCCAGAAAAGAGGGGGCTTTCTAATAAAGATTTCTCCCTATTGACGCGCAATTAGGTGACCAAACCTCTCATTGGCAGAACTTCTAGACGTCGTTAATATTGCAAATAATAATATTAATAACTTTGTTATCTCAATTATTGATTTAATAATATATAAAATATCGACAATAATTGAATCAAATTGAGTGACTTCTCATGTAAACATTAATAATCAATACCATGTGCTACTATGCAACCACGCGTATTTTACCACCGATTATTTTATAACAACTTGCTTACTTTGAAAAATTTTCAAAAGTCACCCTTAACTTTAAACTTTTATGAATTTAACTATTTACCAAAATAAAAAAAATTGAATACTTTTATTTCATAAAATTCGGGGTCTCACAATCTCCCCTCCTTATAAAATTTTGCCATCAAAATTTACGTACGTACCTGGTATTTTGAAGAGATGAGAATATCTTTCTTTCTTTTCGGATTGTACCTTCCCGGTTATTTCCTCCGTATCATGATTTTCCCATTGCTTATCTCTTGTGTTTCAGATATCATTCTTGAATATACTTCAAAACAAGGCTAATTGACATATCATAATTTGTCAACTTATCAAGTAAACAATTTCAGCTTAGGTAAGTCAAACACTAACGAAGTATATTACTCGTCTCTCCCCTCCTAGTTCTATACTCATATCTCCGCTAGCAACCATATCCCTAAGCGCTGATACCAAATGTGACGCCCCCAAAATAAGTATACATCACCCATCTTGAGTCGCCAGAAAATACACTACTGACAACTTCATTTATACAACTGTCGTGCAAAATACGATGACAGGTATACTGTGAGTTTTAATACAAATGTATGTAACTCTCATGGTGCCTCGACCATAACCTTTCAATGGTAATTTACATAAAAGTACAGTCAAAAACTGTTTTAGAAATAAAAATCTTTGGGATGTGCTCAAGAAGACCTTCGTACATAGAAGACCATGAATCTAAGTTATGATAGATATCATATGTCCATATAATTATCCTTGGTTGACCCAATAGACCCCAAAGAAAAACGAGAAGATTACTATCATGTTCCTTCCAATGGTGAGTCTTCTCTTGACATATAACTATCTCCACTGTCTCTAAGTGAAAATTATATTTCAAATAAACTCCAAGATCATATAGGTAGTGCTCGTATATATACTCAGCAAGTGGATGTGCACAACCCTATCTTATGATAACACGAGGTTGTATGTCATTAGACATCTTGTATGATAGTGGCAAAACACCCTTCCAAAGTTGGGTTCACCTCACCCTATTCGGTTCACCAAAATTAAATATCAAATGACGTATACAATACGACACACTTATCTAAAGTTCTCAATAAAATTATTTCTATGCTATTTAGGGAGAACCTCAACAGCTATAGACCACCGTTCTATTCTCCTGTTATCCCTGCTCGACTCGGCAACACTCTTATTACCTGAAAGAAATTGTGAAGTAAAAGGGTGAGCACAACTAGCCCAGAAAAGAATATCATAACTAAAGATAATTAAATTATCAATAGTTTTCATCAATAATAAATCAGAGATTTAGAACATATGGTAGATGATAAAACTTTTCAACCATAGTTGCAGCGGAACGAGTAATCTACTAAAAGAGTCAAATAGACTATCAGGTCTATTATCTTCTCAATGTTAAAAGTCCACCAATAATGTTTTATCTCTGTAACCTCAATAAACAATTCCTGTCCACAATCATATGAATAACTCATAATCATAATTGTGATTCTGAATTCCTTTTCGCACCCAGGACGAAGATAATTTTCATCACCTATCTTCACCTGAAACATCAAAAATTATAGTTATACCAAATCACAATTCCTGATCATAATCATACTAATAAATTTATCTTTGCATTACGACCAAAGATATAAAACTGTATAACCAATAACCAACAGTTCATCTTTGCACTATAGGCCAAAGATATACAACTGTAAAACCAATAACCAACATCCCATCTTTGCACTACAGGCCAAAGATATACAACTGTAAAACTAATAATGCTGAGACTCAGCTTAATAGTATCACGACCACGAATTATCCATGCACTACGGGCCAAGGATATTCGTGTTTTCAATTACGGTCATGATTATATCGAATAATCCCTGGTCATAATCATAACAAGTCCATCTATGCACTAAGGGCCAAAGATGACTTTTACCGCATCATTTATAACATTACGGTCATGATTCTACCGAATAATCCCTGGTCATAATCATATCAAGTCCATCTATGCATTACAGGCCACAGATGACTTTCAACACAACACAAGCATGAGAATGATGACAATGATATAAGCATTAATCAAACGAAAACAAGGATAAATATTAGACTTTAAATTTATCCAAATATTATCAATCACTTAATAAACTCGTAATCTAATATTATTAATATTATAATAATATTTTAATCACTTCTTATACTTATAAACAATTTATTTCAATTGTTTACACTTTACCAAATAATGCCTTTAATCATTCAAAAAATGACATACTCATAAGATTTCATCACCAATGATCAAATCCCTCATCAAAAATCTGCATATACCCTATATAGGATTCCCAAGCCATAAAATCCTACTTTCCAACTTTGTTAATTCACATAACATATTTAACTCTTTTACTCAAAACTAGATCATTTTCATGAAAAATATCAACTCAGTCCCAAAAATATTTCTTTTCTGGAATTTAGCAGAATATAGTCCCATATTGAACATATATTTTTCTTAGAATTTTTAAAATTCATTTACTATTTTTCAAAAATTAATTTCTAATTAATTCCTTAAGAAATTAGCTACATCAAGTTTAACTCTAAAAATTCCCAAATCTTGGCAGGATCTTACACATGTTAACCTGAGCTTTCAGTTTAAATTTCATGGTCATCGGAGTTATAGAACTCTGATTATAGCGTTTTTCGTCGAAAAAACCTAAATATTGAAATAGTCATAACTTGTTCATTTTAAGTCGGAATGAGCTCATTTTTGGACAGGAGGTACTTTATACCATAAATTTCCATGTACCAAAACGTCGGAATTTTTCTCACAAATTAAGTGGCTGAAAATGCCTTTTTAAATTTCTAGGCAGTAGCTTTTTCATAATTTGCAGCTTTTAACTCCTTTGCTAAAATCAGTCCACACGAAAATCTACAACACCTTTTCCAGTAATTTCACCTGGATAAGTTAGAAAACTCATAGATCTAACTCTAGAAATTGACCACACTCAAAAAATCGAAATATAATAGGAGATATGGTCAATTGAATTTTATATTCCATTTCTCCCAAAAACTGATTTTCAAACCTTTGTGATTTCTAAGAAACTTTCATGTTTTCACAGAATAACCAATATAACTCGTCATAACATTTACTAATACTACAAATACCCATTATTTTCATCAGTCAAATGCTTTTATTATGACCTTAATCATAATCCACGTAAACAGATCATTTCCACAATTTAATAAGGAATGAATACAAAGGATCATTCACCATGAATGTGGCAATCCACATAGATAGGTTATTCCAAAAGAATAATAAAGAATGGAATAACTGAAGAATACACCATGCATGCGATAGATCGCACAGACAGGTTATTCTTAACAGAATAATAAAGAACAGAACCAGGTCAGACGTAATTCGTACCGACAGGATATTCCAATAGAATAATAAATAATGAAACCAGGTCATGCGTAAACGCACAGACAGGATATTTCGACAGAATAATAAAGAATTGAATAACAGAAGAATTTTACCGTGTATGCGGTACTTCACATATACAGGTTATTCCAACAAAATAATAAGGAATGGAATAACAGAAGAATTTCACCAAGTATAAGGTAATCCACGTATACAGGTTATTCCAACAAAATAATAAAGAATAGAATAACAGAAGTTCTCTTCGTGAATACAAAAGATATAATATATACCCCTTACGAGTACAACAAATAATATCCCTTACCTTAGAACAAACTAGATATAGGAGTAGTGAAGTAGCATAACACTTTTCTTCTTTTTCTCTATAGTTTCTCTCTCTAGAGTTTCAATGAATTCGTAAGAAATAATAAAGAAATGAGCTTCTATTTATAGGAGAATGGACTGAATAGTAACTAATTCATAAACAGTCCAGATTGATTTACTTTTAAACGAACGGTCCAGATTGGTTTACCATAAAATATTCTAATAAAACAAAAAAATATTAAATAAAATATAATATATTGTATTTATAATCTAATAAAACGAATAACTTTATAAAAGTATTCTGTTTTATATAAAAAGATTTTACTATGTAAATACTATGCAGGCACTATACAAACACTATGCATAATAAAATATAATATATTCTAATTATTGTCTAATAAAACAAATAATTTTATTAACGTATTCTGTTTTATATAAAAAGATTTTACTATGCAAAACACTATGCATAATAGAATATAATATATCCTATTTATAGTCTAATAAAACGAATAACTTTATAAAAGTATTTTGTTTTATATAAAAAGTTTTTCTGTTTTATTACATTAATAATACTAATAAAACAAAACTTTATCATCATTATTATAATTCACACTATTAATCGACCAGTTCGTTCCCAGGAAAGAGGGGGCTTTCCAATAAGGATTTCTCCCTATTGACGCGCAATTAGGTGACCAAACCTCTCATTTGCAGAACTTCTAGACATCGTTAATATTGCAAATAATAATATTAATAACTTTGTTATCTCAATTATTGATTTAATAATATATAAAATATCGACAATAATTGAATCAAATTGAGTGACTTCTCACGTAAGCATTACTAATCAATACCATGTGCTACTATCCAACCACGCGTATTTTAGCAATGATTATTTTATAAAAACTTGCTTACTTTGAAAAATTTTAAATGTCACCCTTAACTTTAAACTTTTATCAATTTAACTATTCACCAAAATGAAAAAATTTGAATACTTTTATTTTATAAAATTCGGGGTCTCACAATCTCCCCTCCTTATGAAATTTTTCCCTCGAAATTTACGTACGTACCTGGTATTTTAAAGAGATGAGAATACCTTGCTTTCTTTTCGGATTGTACCTTCCCGATTATTTCCTCTGTATCATGATTTTCCCATTGCTCATCTCCTATGTTTCAAATATTATTCTAGAATATACTTCAAAACAAGGTTATTTGACATATCATAATTTGTCAACTTATCAAGTAAACAAATTCAGCTTAGGTAAGTCACATACTAACGAAGTATATTACTCGTCTCTTCCCTCCTAGTTCTAGACTCATATCTCCGCCAGCGACCATATCCCTAAGCTCTGATACCAAATGTGATGCCCCCAAAATAGGTATACATCACCCATCTTAAGTCGCCAGAAAATAAACTACTGACAACTTCATTTATACAAATGTCGTTCAAAATACGACGACAGGTATACTGTGAGTTTTAATACAAATGTATGTAACTCTCATGGTGCCTCGACCATAACCTTTCAATGGTACTTTACATAAAAGTACAGTCAAAAACAGTTTTAGAAATTAAAATCTTTGGGAAGTTCTCAACGAAACCTTCGTACATAGGAGGGCATGAATCTAAGTTATGATAGATATCATATATCCAGATAATTATCCTTAGTTGACCCAATAGACCCCAAAGAAAAACGAGAAGATTACTATTATGTTCCTTCTAATGGTGAGTCTTCTCTTGACATATAACTATCTCCACTGTCTCTAAGTGAAAATTATATTTCAAATAAACTCCAAGATAATATAGGTAGTGCTCGTATATATACTCAGCAATTGGATGTGCACAACCTTATCTTATGATAACATGAGGTTGTATGTCATTAGACATCTTGTATGATAGTGGCAAACCAGCCTTCCAAAGTTGGGTTCACCTCACCCTATTCGGTTCACCAAAATTAAATATCAAATGACGTATACAATACGACACATTTATCTAAAGTTATCAATAAAATTATTTTCATACTATTTAGGGAGAACCTCAACAGCTATAGACCACCGTTCTATTCCCCTGTTATCTCTGCTCGACTCGGCAACACTTTTATTACCTGAAAGAAATTATGAAGCAAAAGGGTGAGCACAACTAGCCCAGTAAAGAATATCATAACTAAAGATAATTAAATTATCAATAGCTTTCGTCGGTAATATATCAGAGATTTAGAACATATGGTAGATGATAAAAATTTTCAACCATAGTTGCAGCAGAGCGAGCAATCCATTAAAAGAGTCAAATAGACCATCAGGTCTATTATCTTCTCCATGTTAAAAATCCACCAATAATGTTTTATCCCTGTAACATCAATCAACAATTCTTGTCCACAATCATATGAATAACTCATAATCATAATTGTGATTCTGAATTCCTTTTCGCACCCAGGACGAAGATAATTTTCATCACCTAACTTCACCTGAAACATCAAAAATTATGGTTATACCAAATCACAATTCCTGTTCATAATCATACTAATAAATTTATCTTTGCACTACGGCCAAAGATATAAAACTATATAACCAATAACCAACAGTTCATCTTTGCACTACAGGCGAAAGATATACAACTGTAAAACCGATAACCAACAATCCATCTTTGCACTACAGGCCAAAGATATACAACTGTAAAACCAATAATGCTGAAACTCAGCTTAATAGTATCACGACCACGAATTATCCATGCACTACGGGCCAAGGATATTCGTGTTTTCAATTACTGTCATGATTATACCGAATAATCCCTGTTCATAATCATACCAAGTCCATCTATGCACTAAGGGCCAAAGATGACTTTTACCACATCATTTATAACATTACGGTCATGATTATACCGAATAATCCCTGGTCATAATCATACCAAGTCCATCTATGCACTACAGGCCACATATGACTTTCAAAACAACATAAGCATGAGAATGATGACAATGATATAAGCATTAATCAAACGAAAACAAGGATAAATATTAAAGACTTTAAATTTATCCAAATATTATCAATCACTTAATAAACTCATAATCTAATATTACTAATATTATAACAATATTTAATCACTTCTTAAACTTATAAACAATTTATTTCAATTGTTTACACTTTACCCAATAATGCATTTAATCATTCAAAAAAATGTCATACTCATAAGATTTCATCACCAATGATCAAATCCCTCATCAAAAATTTGCATATATCCTATATAGGATTCCCAAGCCATAAAATCCTATTTTCCAACTTTGTTACTTCACATAACATATTTAACTCATTTATTCATAACTAGATCATTTTCATGAAAAATACCAACTCAGTCCCAAAAATACTTCTTTTATGGGATTTAGCAGAATATAGTCTCATATTGAACCTATATTTTTCTCAGAATTTTTAAAATTTATTTACTATTTTTCAAAAATTAATTTCTTATTAATTCCTTAAGAAATTAGCTACCTCAAGTTTAACTCTAGAAATTACCAAATCTTGGCAGGATCTTACACATATTAACGTGAGCTTCCAGTAAAAATTTCATGGTCATCGGAGTTATAGAACTCCGGTTATAGCATTTTTCGTCGGAAAAACCTAAATATTGAAATAGCCATAACTTGCTCATTTTAAGTCGGAATGAGCTCATTTTTGGACAGGAGGTACTTTATACCATAAATTTCCATGTCCCAAAAGGTCAGAATTTTTCTCACAAATTAAGTGGCCAAAAAGCCTTTTTAAATTTCTGGGCAGTAGTTTTTTCATAATTTGCAGCTTTTAACTCCTTTGTTAAAATTAGTCCACGTGAATATCTACAACACTTTTTCCAGTGATTCCACCTGGATAAGTTAGAAAACTCATAGATCTAACTCTAGAACTTGACCATACTCAAAAATTTGAAATATAATAGGAGATATGGTCAATTGAATTTCATGTTCTATTTCTCCCAAAATCTGATTTTCAACCCTTCGTAATTTCTAAAAACTTTCATGTTTTCACATAATAACTAACATAACTCATTATAACACTTACTAATACTACATATACCCATGATTTTCATCATTCCAATGGTTTTATTATGACTTTCATCATAATCCACGTAAACAGATCATTTCCACAATTTAATAAGGAATGAATATAAAGGACCATTCACCATGCATATGGTAATCCACATAGACAGGTTATTCCAAAAGAATAATAAAGAATGGAATAACTGAAGAATTCACCATGCATGCGATAGATCGCACGAACATGTTATTCTCAACAAAATAATAAAGTACGGAACTAGGTCAGATATAATATATTCTATTTATAATCTAATAAAACGAATAACTTTATAAAAGTATTCTGTTTTATATAAAAAGATTTTACTATACAAACACTATGCAGGCACTATCCAAACACTATATATAATAAAATATAATATATTCTAATTATTATCTAATAAAACAAACAACCTTATAAAAGTATTTTGTTTTATATAAAAAGATTTTACTATGCAAAATACTATGCATAATAGAATATAATATATTCTATTTATAGTCTAATAAAACGATTAACTTTATAAAAGTATTTTGTTTTATATAAAAAACTTTTCTGTTTTATTACATTAATAATACTAATAAAACAAAACTTCATCGTCATTATTATAATTCACACTATTAATCGACCAGGTCATTCTCAGGAAAGAGGGGGCTTTCCAATAAGGATTTCTCCCTATTGGCGCGCAATTAGGTGACCAAACCTCTCCTTGGCAGAACTTCTAGACATCGTTAATATTACAAATAATATTCTGAGTCGCCAAATACATGGTACAGAAAATAACTACAACTTTATTACTACAATTGTCGTTCAAAATACAACAACTTATATATACTCAACTTTTTAACGGTTCAAAATTTATAGATATATACTCAACTTATATATGTATAACATATCCAAAAATCACAACAATCTAACGGTCGGATTAAAAATTATAACTCACGTAATATATATCAAGAACACTGATTATCGGATTATAAGTCATTCGAACCAGTTTCACTCAAACTGTCACCACGAAAAATTCACAAAGAATTTTTGGGTGATTCTAATTTCTACGGTTAGCTTACTTTCAGGGTTTTCTTATGATATATGACTCATCTCCTAACTCATTATACACCAAGAGTTATGGATTATACAAAATCAAGTAATAAACTAATTTTTCTGAAAATCCCATATTTTGTTCTTCATTTCGACAAAACACCTCAACATTAAATCCTTCATTTATAAACACATAAATAAATCCATCATTTATATCCACGTCAAATAAATATTTCCTTATCATATAAATCAATAATTATTCATAAATATTACATAATCACAATAATGACAACCAGGCAGTTCCCAGGAAAGAGGGGGCTTTCCAATAAAGATTTCTCCTTACTGGCGCGCAATTAGGTGACCAAACCTCTCATTGACAGAACTTTCTAGACATTGCCAATAATGCTATCTAATAATATTATTCAAATAATATGAATTATTGATCTGATAATGGGAAATACTGTGCAGTGATAATTATTGAAACAACAATAATATAAAATATCAACGCAGCAATTATTGAATCAATAAAATAAAATATTGAACAGTAATTACTGTAATAATTATTGAGTAGTGCCTTCTTACGTAAGAATCAATAATTCAAGAATACTGTGCAATACCGTGTGCTACTGTGCAACTACGCGTATTACTGTATTTTAACCACCAAGTATTCCAACAGTGTTAACGGTAACAACTACGCCGTTATTTATAAAAACTCAAACTTGTCGTTTTCTTCATCTGACAATTATAATGTTATGAGGCCCACAAATGGCCGCACCGTTGTACGAATATTCCTCGACAGCAAGAATATTCCACGATCAAATGAATATTCCCCAACAGAAATGAGTATTTTATAACCACTTGCGTATTTTGAAAATTTTCATATATTACCCTTAACTTTAACTTTTATCAATTTAACCATTTGCAGAATAATAATTATAAGAAAAATTGAATACTTTTATTTCATAAAATTCGGAATCTTACAATCTCCCCTCCTTATAAAATTTCGTCCCCAAAATTTATGTACATAGTATTTCAAAGAGTTGAGAATACCTTGCTTTCATTTCAGATTTCATCTTCCCTGTCATCATGATTTCTCCATTGCTCATCTCCTGTATTTCAGATATCATTCTAGAATACAGCTTCAAAACAAGAGTTAATTGAACAAATTAACATATCACATAATATCCCGATATTGTGACTGACCAACAAATAAGCTTAGGTAGGACACACTAGCGAAGGATTTACTCATCTCTCCCCTCCGAGTTTTATTCCTCAATCTCCGCTAGAGATCATATCCCTAAGCTCTGATACCAACTGTGACACCCCCAAAATAGGTCTAATCCATCCAACTTATTCTGAGTCGCCAAATACATGGTACAGAAAACAACTACAACTTTATTACTACAATTGTCGTGCAAAATACAACAACACATATACTGTGAGTTTTAATACCAACTGTGACTTATGTTACAACTATGGGAAACACCTCACAGTGATACCTTACATATAGGTACAATCTAGAACTATTTTAGAAATTAAAATCTTTGGGAAATGCTCAAGGAAATCTTTGTACATAGGAGGCTGTGAATCTAAGTTATGATAGATATCATATGTCCAGAGAATTATCCTTGGTTGATCCAATAGACCCCAAAGAAAAACGAGAAGATTACTATCATGTTCCTTCTAATGGTAAGTCTTCTCTTGACATATAACTATCTCCACTGTTTGCGATTGAACATTATGTTTCAACCCAACTCGAAGATCATATAGGTAGTGCTCGTAGATATACTCAACAAGTGGATGTGCACAACCTTTTCTTATGATAACACGAGATTGTATGTCATTAGACATCTTGTATGATAGTGGCAAAACACCCTTCCTAAATTGGATTCACCTCACCCTATTGTTGTTCACCAAAATCAATTATTAAGTGACGTATAATATACGACACACACATCTTAGGTCCTCGATACTATTATATATTGTATGTCATATCGTTTTATAATGTGTTGAGAAACTTTGATAGTCTCGGACCACCACACTATTCCTATGTTATCCTCGCTCAACCCAGCTACACTTTTATTACCTGAAAGGAATTGTGAACCAAAAGGGGTGAGCACAACTAGCCCGATAAAGAATATCATAACTAAAGATAATTAAATTATCAATAGCCTTCATCAGTAATAAATCAGAGATTTAGAACATATGGTAGATGATAAAACTTTTCAACCATAGTTGCAGCGGAACGAGCAATCCATTAGAAGAGTCAAATAGACCATAAAGTCTATTATCTTCTCCATGTTAAAAGTCCACCAACAATGCTTTAACCCTATAACATTAATAAACAGATCCTGTTCACAGTCATGTGAATAACTCATAATCATAATTGTAGTTCTAATTTTCTCTTCTCGTCTAAGACGAAGATATTTTTCATCACATGTCTTTACCTGAAACATCAAAGATCATGATTATACCAAATCACAGTACTTGTTCATAATCATACTAATAAGTTCATCTTTGCACTACGAGCCAAAGATATTCATTAACAGTTCATCTTTGCACTACATGCCAAAGATATTTAACAACAGGTCATCTTTGCACTACGGGCCAAAGATATTCAACAATAGGTCATCTTTGCACTACGGGCCAAAGATGTTCATCAACGATTCATTTTTGCACTACAGGCCAAAGATATTCATATCTTAAAGAAATATATAATCATTTCAGAATTTATATAAACAATAATTATAACCATGTTGATCAATTCACCTTTGCACTTAAGCTAAAAATATTCAATTATAAATTCAATGGTCAAGATCATACTAGTCAACAATTCATCTTTACACTACTGGCCAAAGAGAACCCATAGTCACGATCATGCCAATAATCTACCCATCTTTAAACTTAAGTCAAAGAGAAATTTCATCACCGGGATTATAAAAATGTTATATATGATAATAAAAAATAATACGATCAACAACTGCATTTAATTTCAAGAGTAAGATTCATAAATAAATGATTTCATAACACCTTAATCTAAATGTTATAAATCACTTAATAATCTCATAATCTAATATTATTAATACTATCACAATATTTTAATCATTTCATAAACTTATAAACCATTTATTTTAATTGTTTACATTTTACTAATTAATGCATTTAACCGAAGTACATAGCTTTTTTGGCTGAGCTAGTTATTATCGGAGATTCGTGGAAGGATTTTCTCGAATCGCTACTCCGTTAACTCAGTTGACTCGGAAAGATACAAAATTCGTATGGAGCGAGAAATGCGAGAAGAGTTTCTAAGAGCTCTAGAGGAGACTCATTTCGGCACCTGTTCTGACAATACCAACTGGTTCGGATGGATTTGTTATCTACAGCGATGCTTCAGGCAAAGGGTTAGGATGTGTTCTCATGCAATGTGGGAAAGTCATAGTCTATGCCTCGCGACAACTTAAAGAATATGAGAGGAATTATCCTACTCATGATCTAGAGTTGGCAGTAGTCGTTTTCGCGCTAAAGATCTGGAGGCACTATCTATATGGAGAGAAAGTGGAGATATATTTAGACCATAAAAGCCTCAAATATTTCTTCACCCAAAAGGAACTCAACATGCGGCAACGACGTTGGCTCGAGCTGTTAAAAGATTATGACCACACTATTCAATACCATCCTGGAAAAGCAAACGTGGTAGCTGACGCGTTGAGTAGAAGATCATATGCAGGAACGAGTGCGATGATGTCAAGTATACACATAGAACCAACTTTAATTGATAAAGTTAAAGTTGCTCAAGCCACTGACCCAGAGCTGATGCATATGAAGAAGAAAGTACAAGAAGGTGCTATTCCGGAAGCGAGAATCGATGAAGAAAGGAATACTTCGAGTCCACTCCAGACTTTGTGTTCCTAACAATTCTGATTTGAAGAACAAGATCATGATGGAGGCACACAATACACCATTTGTAATCCATCCTGGAAGTACCAAAATGTATCGTGATCTTCGACATACATTTTGGTGGAACAACATGAAGATAGAGATCGCGAAGTTTATTTCGAGGTGTTTAACTTGTCAACGTGTAAAGGCGGAGCATCAAGTGCCTAAGGGTCCATTGCAACCACTTGAGATTCCGAAATGGAAGTGGGAACACATTACCATGGATTTCGTTATGGGTCTTCCCACAGTTTCTTAAGGCATAAATGTTATTTGGGTTATTGTTGATAGATTAACCAAGTCTGCTCATTTCTTGCCGATACGGGAGACTTATTCCCTTGAACGTCTTGCTCATATATATGTAAATGAGATTGTGAGATTGTATGGCATGCCAGTATCCATAGTTTCGGATCGTGACCCAAGATTCACTTCACGATTTTGGGTTAGCTTGTAAAAAGCTATGGGCACGGATTTACGATTCAGTTCGGCATACCATCCTCAAACAGACGGACAATCAGAGAGGACTATTCAAACTCTTGAAGATCTATTAAGACTCTGTGTCCTAGATTTCAAAGGGAGTTGGGATAAGTATTTACCATTGGTGGAATTCTCCTATAACAACAGTTATCAAGCAAGTATAGGTGTGGCTCCATTCGAAGCATTGTATGGACGAAAGTGTCGCTCTCCAATATGTTGGGATTAGGTGGGTGAAGCAACATTGGTGGGACCCGAGTTGGTACGTATGACTACGAAAAAGATCCAAATGATTCGACAACGTATACAAACGGCTCAAGATCGACAAAAGAGTTATGCGGATCTTCATCGAAAGGACGTGAAATTTAGTATTGGGGATTATGTATTGTTGCGTGTTGCCCCATGGAAGGGAGTTACAAGATTCGAGAAGAGAGGAAAGCTCAATCCATAATTTATTGGTCCATTTCAGATTCTTGACCGAGTAGGAAATGTAGCCTATAGACTTGCGTTAACTCCAAGTATGTCTCGTGTTCATAATGTTTTTCATATATATGTGCTTCGTAAATATGTGAAAGACCCGAACTACGTTATTGAGTTAGAACCGGATGAGATAGCCGAAGACTTAACGTACGAGGAGGTACCTGTCAAGATCTTGGATAGGAAGGAGCATGTCTTACGTACAAAGGTCATATCACAAGTTAAAGTTTTATGGAGAAACCATGCTATTGAGGAAATGACCTGAGAGTTGGAAACGAAAATGAAAGCGAGGTATCCTCACCTTTTCGAAACACCAGGTACGTACGTCAATTTCGAGGATGAAATTTCATAAGGAGGGGAGGTTGTAAGACCCCAGCTTATTATAAATAAAATTAAATTTCTTCTATTTATTATTTTGAAATAGTAAGGGTTGATTTGATTAATGTGGTTAGTTATGGGTAAAATGCGCAAATATTTTAAATAAGCAAGTGGTTATAAAATATTCATTGTTGTCGTGGAATATTCGTTTGGTCGTGGAATATTCGTACGACGGCACAGCCTTGTGTGGGCCCCATAACGGAAAGCAATTGGGTGAAGAAAACCACAAGTATAAGTTGTTTATAAATAACGGCGTAGTTGTTACCGTTAATACTGTTGGAATACCCGGTAGTTAAAACACAGTATCACATGGTATTGCAGTAATTATTGATTCTTACATAAGAAGGCACTACTCAATAATTGTTACAGTAGTTACTGTTCAATATTCTATTTTATTGATTCAATAATTGCTACATTGATATTTTATATTATTGTTGTTTCAATAATTATCACTACACAGTATTTTCATTTTCAGATCAATAATTCATATTATTTGAATAATATTATTAGATAACATTATTGGCAATGTCTAGAAAGTTCTGTCTAAGGAGAGGTTTGGTCACCTGATTGCGCGCCAGTAAGGAGAAATCCTTATTGGAAAGCCCCCTCTTTCCTGGGAACGGCCTGATTGTCGATATTGTGATTCTGTAATATTATTTGTGAATAATTAATTATTGATTTATATGATAAAAAAATATTCATTTTATGTGGATATAGATGTTAAAAATTTTAAAGTGACAATTGTTAAAAAATTGATATTTTATCTTTTCTGATAAAACAATTCATTTAAATATATTATTATATTTTAATAATATAATAAAGGTGATATTTTTACA
This sequence comes from Panax japonicus, assembly GCA_020205505.1. Lineage (NCBI taxonomy): Eukaryota > Viridiplantae > Streptophyta > Magnoliopsida > Apiales > Araliaceae > Panax > Panax japonicus. Next base: position 60,782,436 of record CM035102.1, on the reverse strand, counting down.
ATGAATGTGAGATATATGAATATATGAGGAGGAAGAGTATTTTTATTATAAAAGTTGTTTAAAACATGTTAAACATATTTGTGGGCTCATTTCTTGACTGAAATTCGATTATAGCTTGTAAAATCGTCCGTTTGTGGATTTCGGTCAGTTTCTGTTTGGAATTTGGAAAAACTTTCTTCTGTAAAGTTGTAGAGAATGAAATTTCCTATGAAAAAAACATAAGGTTCGAATTTTTCTGATAAAAGGGCTATTTATTATGAATTGTTGAAGTTTCGAAGTTCCGAAATAATTGATTTTTAGAAATTTTAATTATTTTTAATATGAAAAATGTTTTTGTCATTAATTGTGGGTCTTGCATGTGTTGTAAATTGCTGAATTCAGATCTAAGAAAGTAGACGTAAGAAATTTGTTTAATTATATTATTATTTTATTAAAAAAAAATTTGGTGTTCTAAGCATTTTCCTATAAATAGGGTGCTTAGGTTAGAATTGAAAATCACACCAGAAACTGAAGTTTTCTCTCCATTTCTCTCTCTATATTATCGAGCGTATTCTTGTGAGTATTTTGATACTTTGAGTGTTGTTATACAGTGCAAGTTCTCTTCAGCACTATATCCGGCATTCTAGCTAGAAGTACAGTCTTTTCAAGGTAAGTGGTGTTATTTTTTTTAAAATGATATTATTTCTTCTAATATCTTATGCCGGAATATTGGTAAGATTTTTATTGTAAAATTCTTGTCTTTTAGTGTCGGGGTTACTATTCACGTATACAGCACTATTCACGTATACAACACTATTCACGAATACGGCACTATTCACAAAAAAAATTAAATTCTCGTTTTTTTGTCCAAAATATCTATTATGGATACTAGCTTTGATTGTATCCATGTTTTGATCATTCTTGAATTTTACTTCATTACGGTTATTTATAAAGTATTTTTGAACTTGGATTGTTTGAAATACGAATTCTTAGTATTTATTCTTTTGTTTCACTGGATTCGTTGTCTTTAAAATATTTTTCATCATCCTCAGTCCTAAATGATGATATTACTGAATATCTTTGGCATGTAGTGCAAAGATGAATAAATTTTTGATGAATATCTTTGGCCTGTAGTGCAAAGATGAATATTTGATTCAAGATATATATTGATTGATGTTACAGGGATAAAATATTGATGATGGACTTTTAAATTCATAGATTATAGTAGATTTCATTCTCTACGTAACTCATCTATGAATTATTATTTTCCGCTGCGAATATTGATCTGAAACTTGTTGTCTATTGTATTTTATCAGATTTTTCCTTGACGAAGACTAACGATAATTTGTTATGTATTATCTTAGTCATAATATTCTTTACTGGGCTAGTTGAGCTCACCATTTTTATTTTTGTTCCATTTTTCTTCTCAGGAGGCGAGAATGTAGCGAGTTCTAGTCGGGGTGTGGAATGATGGTTCTAGAAAGTTGTTTAGTAGTCCTCACCATTTTTATAAAATAATGTACCAATAATTGTAATGAGGACTTATTTGGGTGTGAATATTGTCTAGATGGCAATATTTATATTTAAACTCACAGTTTATATGTTGTATTAATAAAGTTGTAGTTGTTTCTGTACCATTTTATTGACGACTCAAAATAGGTGATGTATACCTATTTTGGGGGCGTCACATATAAAGAACTTAGATGTAAATTGCTTTAATATATCTACTTAGCGTTGATGTAAATTGTTATATATTATAGTGATTTTTTAGATAATAAGATCGTCAAGTGCATATCACAGCTGTGTTTACAGAATTGGCCGACACCTGTGATTACGTGGGCGAGCACACCTATCGCCCACAAGGATGTTGTTTGGGCTGAGTTTTAGGTGTGTTTTTTTAATTATGACATGCCAATATAATATTATAAGGATAGTTGTTTAGTAATGTTATTATTGTTGTTTTATTTGCAGAAAAGGTATAGATGGGAGGACACGCAGGCTTCAGTGATACAGACATTATTCTGACAGAAGTGCGCGGTCCGCACCAAAAACAATTTAAATAAAGAACGACAAAAAGCCCTTCACAATGCATCGATCGACCATTCAGGTCAGGGAGAGAATTACATGCATGAGCATAGCCCCTGGTGGTGCACCCAGTCCATATGGGCTGAGATGTGTGCCCAATGGAGAGCTGAGAGTTGGGTGAAAAGACGAAAGACTACCGCCACAAATAGATCCTCGAGTGTACCCGATGGCGAAAAGGCTAAAAGAACATACAACGGCGACAGTATTTCACAGTTGTAGCATATCACTGCCAGGGTACGTATTTACAAATTTTAATATATTTACAATCATGAATTATAGAAAATATATCATATTTTTACTTAGTAATATTGGCCTATTTTTTGTATAGGAGTCTCAGTCTCAAGGCCAGCCTATCCATTGGTTGGATGTGTACGTGTCCACCTGTGATGGTCTGCCTGATGCTATCCAGATAGCGGTAATAAGTTTTAACAACTTGATCTTGTTTATCAATGCTTACAGAATTTATTTTTAACTATTTAATTGTTAACATGATACTTATAAGCGTTTATTGAATGAGCGCTATCCTGAAGGCACTCCACGTACGCCAATTGATCAAGAGTTATGGGAGAGGGCGTCTGTTGTGAAGAAGGACTACATTAAAGGTCAAGGACAACGACGACGCCCATCTTTCAGTGGCTGATCAGGCAGCTCTACTACCCAGTCTTCACAGTCATCGAGTCATCCAACTGTTCATACTCCGGCTAACTGTGTGAGAGCTATATGTCGAGATCGAGATCTTCTGAAGATACTGGGCAGGCTCTGAGTCCTGTTGAGTTAGCTGATGCAGTAGCGGCAGCAGCAACAACACAGCATGGGGATGGAGACAAGGTAATCAATTTGTTGTATATTGTCGTAATATACCAATATTAACATAGTTAGTATATATTTATAACTTGTTTTATTATTTTGTTAATTACAGGGTGATCAAGGAGAAGCTAATCACGACGCTGATGCTTGACGATCGATACAGCTCTGTTTTGTAGTTCTTTGAGAATTTTGTACTTTTATATTCATTCATGTTACTTAAACATTAGATTTGTTTATATTTATTCAATTCATATTGGTTTAAAGGTTTATATAGTTTATATACTAGTTTGGTATATGTGTCGGTGGACGATTGATGTTTACATCGTTGTGCAAGATGTTTATATTGTTGTGTATGTGTGTTGAGATAAAGCAGGTACAAAACAGGTACAGGTTTTTTGGGAATTCTGCTAAACAGCAAAATTTTGGTTTTCAGATTTTTCAAATTAGCGACCGCATGCGGTCGTTGATACTCATTAGCGACTGCTAAACATTTGAGGGTATCAGCGACCGCATGCGGTCGCTGATTGCAGTCGCTGACACGTGGACCATGTCAGCCTTTGGCCCTGAACCATGTTGACTCAGTTTAGCGACCGCCATGACGAATTCAGCCGCTACTATCGGTCGCAGATATATCGGTCGCTAATAGTAGTCGCTGATGTGCATTGCAACGACCAGATTTTATGCGACGCCTATCAGCGACCGCAGTCGATCGCTGATAAGGATTTGCGACCAAAGGCGGTCGTTGATAGAACTTTTTCTTGTAGTGGTCGTACGAATATTCTCCGATAAAACGAATATTTTATGACAACTTGTTTACTTTGCAGAATTTGCACATATTACCCATAACTATAGGATTATATCAAACCAACACCTTATTATTCAAAATAATATTTAGAGAAAATTAAATTTTTATTCATAAAAAAGTTGGGATCTTACATAAAGACTCTTTTGTATTATTTTATTAATCTCTTTATACCTTATTTTAACTTATAAGTCATTTCAGTCAAACATATTCTCAATTTATTTTAACTTAATTTCTAATTTATAAGTAAAAATGATGTCAAATACTTTTTTTTATAAGTCACGACTTAAAATGACTTATAAATTATTTTAAATTTTAACTTACAAATTATTTTAAAATAAATTCTTCTTGAACAGGCTCGTACTTGTTTCTTGAAATAGAACTGATGCAACTTAGTGTGGTCATGGGGGAAGAAATTATTTTTGGTTCCAAGTGCATTTTCCATAAATTAACTTTAATATACACAAAAACAAATGAAAAATCAAATTAAATTTTCATTCATTTAGATTAGCTAATGTATAGATATCATAATTATTTAGGTGACATAAAATACATGCGACACGAAAAGCAACCAACATGAAGATATAATGATTTTCAGCAATTAATAACAATCCAAAGAACTAATTTCGAGCTACCTACCTACCTAGGTATGTCACCTAAAAACAAAAAGAAAAGAAAAGAACTTACCCACTTGTTTCTTTGAATAAAACTCATGCAATTTACTGCAGTTTCATGGGGAGAGAAATAATTACTTTTTTTTAATTTATTAAATAGAGAGCTATATGTAAATGGTGGTTATTTTTTTTAATTCTTGAATAATTTAAAAATAGAATTGAAAAGAGATTGGTGCAAAACTGAACCCGTGTTCCACATATTCTCTCTATCTCTCTCTCAATTATATAAGGAGTAGCAGTATACAGGAAAGAAAGAAAGAATAATACAAGTGATGATGATATATCTGATGGGGCGGGACCAATCTTTTCCCCATTGTTTGTTTCCAAGATCCGTGAATCTGTCAGAATAATGATCAGAGGTTAATTATCATATTATACTGATAATTAATAATATGATACTGTGAAGTGTGAATAACTATTGATGAGCATGTCTATTGGGAATTCGGTTAATCACCAAACCAATTATGTGAACATGTAGATGCACATATAAGAAAAGGTACCAACTTTTTAGCCTTGCTACCTAATATGTTAAATCTCTCTCCAAATTAATCAACTTGTAATCATATTTGTCCAATGCAGCGCATGATCACTTTAAGAATATAAAAAAAATAAGTTATAAAAAAATGTAGCATTAACCAATACAATAGATATATATATATAAATTATCGGTGTAATATTTTTTATAATCAATACAATAAAAAATTATAAATTTTTTTGTACCAATTTCACAGTAACCCGATCCAAAATAAAATATAACCATCTTTTTATATATCTCTTACTTTCTATATCTCTCTCTAGGTGGATTTACGATGTCAAAATCTCACTCTCTTTGTTGCTTGGTTGCTTTATACATCTATTTTTTGGAGGAATATATAGAAAGTTTGGTGAAAGTAAAACAAAGTTTAAAAAAAAAGGTAGTGTTTTACCCTTAAAAAGAGAATTACATACTCCTAAAGCAAAACCTCAATAATGGAAGTGGTAATATTTTTATTTCTAAGATTGAGAAGAAAACAAAGGAAAGGACAAATCCAACGTCAGAACCTTCAAGCCTTGTTGGCTTGTACATGTTATGGTTTTGATAAGCTTCAAAGGACTAAAGAGGGATTCCCTTCTCAACTTCTCATCCACATTCTCTCTCTCTCTCTCTCTCTCTCACACACACACACACACACACACTGAAACACACACCAAAACACATACATATAATTGCAGTTCGTTTTGACCTTATAGAAATTTGGGTTTTGTTTAGTTGTATTATTACTCATAGATATGTATGGTTTTATTGAATCTTTTTCTTGGTGTTTGGAACTTCAAATTTGAAGAACTTGAGTGTTGAGACTGCAAAAAGAGGTTTGGTAAATTTTAGTGTGTATCTTTTTGTTTGTTAATTTTCTTGATCTCTTTTTGTTGAATTCTTTAGGGTTTGAAAGAAAAAGAAATTAATAGGGCTTATATATATATATATATATATATATATATATATATATATATATATATATATTCGTTGTTTTTTATATATTTGATAATTAAGCTTTCTAAATTGAGATTTGTATCCAGATCTCAATAAAAAGTTATGTTGATTAAATAATTCATCTCATCTTAAACCTCCAAAGAAAAACTTCTAATATATATATTATTAGGGGAGAGGAGAGAGAAAGAGATGAATAAGGGTATGTTTGTGGATGAGAATATGTCAAATTTAACATCGTCTGCATCTAATGAAGCAAGCTTTTCTTCAAGTAGCAGAAATGAAACTGGTACTATTATGTACCAGCAACAATCCTTTGCATCAACACCTCAAGCACAACCACCAAAGAAGAAGAGAAACCTTCCAGGAAATCCAGGTATATAAATAAAAACAATATACTCAAATTTCTTGAATTTAATCATGTAGAGCTAGCTAGTCAGGGTAACCAGGAACTCTTATTGACAGTCGTTCCGAATCGTGCTACGAGAGTGCAGGTAGAGTTTCTCGTACTCGATTTCGTTTCGTGTACCAATCGATCAACGTTGTTGGTAACTATGACTATTACTATAATTGTTTTTTTGGAGGTGGTTAATTTTGAGTATTTGATTTTAATTTAGACCCTGAAGCTGAGGTGATAGCTTTGTCACCAAGAGCTCTAATGGCAACAAACAGATTTCTATGTGAGATCTGTAACAAAGGGTTTCAAAGAGATCAAAACCTTCAGTTACACAGAAGAGGGCATAATTTGCCATGGAAGCTAAAGCAAAGATCAAACAAGGAGGTTATAAGGAAAAAAGTGTATGTTTGTCCGGAGGTTACATGTGTTCACCATGAGCCTTCAAGGGCACTTGGGGATCTCACTGGGATCAAGAAGCATTTCTGCAGAAAGCATGGTGAGAAGAAGTGGAAGTGTGAGAAATGTTCAAAGAGATATGCTGTTCAGTCAGATTGGAAAGCTCACTCCAAGATTTGTGGCACAAGGGAGTATAGATGTGATTGTGGTACCCTTTTCTCTAGGTAATTATTAATTAACTAATTAAGAATAATGCATTATGCATCATAATTATTATAAATCGTGATACATTAAAAACTCGAGATAATTATATATATGTTTGTGCTTGATATATCTCACTTTCTTAATTTTAATTTGTTGTAGATTACATTAGGCATCTTGATGTGTAGAAGTTTCAATTAATGTCTATACTCATTATCATCGAGACAAACACACTGATCGAGATAGTTAATTAAGTATGTTCTTATTGTATTAAGATATTTATTCACGAGTGAGAGATAAAGAGAACTAAAAGGCTAGCGATCTTAATATGAATGAGACTTATTTAATTGGAGTTTCTAAAATTTGTTGACTATGCACGAGTGTGTGCGAGAAAGAGAGGCATTGACATGTAATTAAGACTTGTAAGTTGAAATTTAATTTGTACTAAATTTTCAACTATTGAAGCACTTAGCATTGACATGCATGTTTAATGGGTATGTGTGTTATATATGTCTTCTGTTGAATTCAGAATATTCGGTGAAGGAAAAAAAAACTGTCAATGTTACGATCCATTCCTATAGCACAGAGTTGCATTATTGAATAACGTAAATGCCATTGAATGCAATTATATTAGTTCGCGTACAATATTTTTCTATAGTCTTAACAGATAGCCATCATATAGACACGTAATGTTTTTCTATAGCCTCGACAGTTATTTACTTCACTGAATCCAAATCCGTGTCGCCTCCATTAATTAGAGAAAAGAACTTAAGGGGATACAAAAACAAAAAGGCAGTGAGAGGAGAGAGAAAGTAGTAGTAGTAGTAGTAGTAGTAGTAGTACTGTTTAAGCTGCAGAATGATGGTTTGTTCTTTTTGTTGTTTTGTGCTTTTGTATGGCTTACAGGAGGGACAGTTTCATCACTCATAGAGCTTTCTGTGATGCTTTAGCAGAAGAGAGTGCACGTTCATCAGCACCAAACCATAATATTTCTCTCTCCTCATTACAACAAGGAGCTTCATCATCATCAATATTACCACCACATTTGATCAACCTTCATCAAACACTAAATATTCCTAACCCTAATATTCTTCCCCTCCAACAAATACCATTTCAACTCAAAAGAGAATTTCAAGACCAAACTAATAATAATAATAATAATTTCAACCTAATTAATATTAGGCCAGAAAATAATAATATCCCACCTTGGCTAGAATCTGGCCATGAACTTTCCTCTCAGTTATTCTCTTCCCATGCAAACCCTAGCCCTAACCCTAGCCCTACATTTCCTTCTTCTTCCCCTCATATGTCTGCAACTGCATTGCTACAAAAAGCAGCACAAATGGGAGTAACTAGTAGTGCTGGGCGCCATGGTTTTGCTAATGTCACCTCTGGAGGTTGCATGGGACAAGTAAATGGGACAGGTGGAGCTCCTCCTGATTCTCTGCTTCTTCAAGATTTGATGGCAAGTGCTCAAGGATTTGAAGGATCAACAAGCTTTGAAGAGGCTTTTGATGGAATGCTGAATCAAAAACAAGAAATTATTTTCCACTTGAATGATCAAAAAGGTAATAAAGAAGGTGGTGTAAATGAGGGGATGACAAGGGATTTCTTGGGTTTAAGAGCATTTCCTCAACATAGATCTCATTTTCTTAATATGGCTGGTTTTGATCATATGAGCAATAATTCATCGTTTCATCACCAGAATCAGAATCAGAATCATCACCAGAATCAGAATCAGAATCAAACCCCATGGCAAGGTTAGCTTATATAAGTACTCTTGTAGATTTTTTTTAATATTTATATTTTTCCTTGTATGTTGTATTTTTCTTGGGACGAGAGAGATTAAGTAGAGCCCTCTTTAATTGTATCATTGTTGAATTAGTGCTCTTATACAGTACTCTTTTTAGCTATTATTGTTATATAAATATATGTTTGTGTGTGTGTGTGTTTTCAATTCATAATTTCAGTATTGTATTTTCTTTATTGATTAATGTAGTTTATTTATGTTAATTATTGTTGAAATCTATTGTTTGTGATTCTCTAATTATGCCAAAAAAAAACTGCAATTGCAATGAAACCCTTATTTAGTCCTTCCTTCAGCATAAGACTTCTATAAGTTTTCTACTCAATAACTAATTCAAGTATTTTGTATTGACCACTATATCATTGCAGGCGGCCAATTTTTTTTATTTATTTATTTCAATGTATAATATTCTTTTAGATACGTCCTTGATATTTATTATAGAGGAATCAGGTTGGTGTTAATTACCTCTTTTTTGAAGCTCTCCCATAGTTTTTTTAAAAAATTAAAAGTATTTATATTGATTTCAAGTTTAAATAAATGTATATCAATTTTAAATTTAAAATATCTGAAATTAATTAAGTTTGATTTTGAAACAAAATAAGTACTTATAAAACAACAATAATAAATAAATATGCACACATATGTGTCAGTGTGTACCACGTACACCTAATACCCTGGCAGAATTTGGTCTCTCTCGAATACATTTAATTTCTTCGACAGAAAATGAAAAATTAAATGTAATGATCCAGTCTTAGTCCATTATTCCTTTTTGATGATAGAAAGACTTTTGGTAAGTAACAACAAAAAAATAATATAAAAAAATGGACTTTTGGGTCCACAAGACTTAATATTTACTCCCAGCACCAATTGCGTTTTGCGTTTTGCGTTTTGCTAGCTAGAAAATGGTTCTAAATTCAATAATAATAAATTAACAATGCATAGATTAATTGAACAAAACAAACTCTTTTTTTTTTGTTTCAATAAGATGCATATGGAGATTGATACACATCAATACAAGGATGTCTATGATAAACCATTTTGCTACGTATTACTCTCTTCGTTTTCAAATTATACATGTATTTTTAAAACGATTTTATTTTTAAAATTTAGTAGTGGGGATGTGGTGTTAATTAGAATAAAGTACTCCTTTCATTTATTTTTAAATGTCGTTTTAGACAAGTATTTTTGTCTCTTAATAATTGTGGATCATTTGACAATTTTAATTAAGTATTAATTATTTAGTTTCTAATATTAATTTAAGTATTAAATATAATTTTGTTTCTCTCACTATTTTCTGTCTAATAAATAACACCTTCTTTTTTTAATACAATGATATTATATTTAATGTTACACAATTATTTTCTTAATATTTATGTACGATTCTAAAACGAAATATATTAAAGTATGGATGAATTGGGGGCGGTCCGGTGCAGTTATGACCGGTACTGTCCGGTGCACCCTTTTTTTTACCACAATTATGAGAATAATAAATAAAAAATAATAGAGCAAGTTTGAACAAAAAACTGTAAAAGAAAGTATACAGTTTACAATTTTTTTAGTGTTTTTTCAATTAAAATATACTTTCTTTTATAATTTTTTGTTCAAACTTCATCTATTATTTTTTATTTATTATTCTCATAATTATGATAAAAAAAAGAGTGTACCGGACGGTATCGGACATAATTGCACCGGACCGCCCCCAACCCAAAGTATGGATGGAGTAACAAAGTTATAACAAATAAAAAGTATCATGTCATTATAACTCAAATTTAAATTCTTTTTTATAATCTTTAATTTTGAGAGGGAGGGAGGGAGGGAGGGAGGGAGTATACATAATTGGTCTCTTAATCATTTGATAGAACCCCTATGATATATATGAATGTCTCATTATTAGATTGTCATGTCATTGCGAATCTCACTAACTAAGGTTACACACACAATATATATATATACTAGCTGGGTCCCGTGCCTCCGGCACTGTATGAACAATATGATTTATCCCAAACTTTGAACAACCAAAATAATTTATTGAGTGAGCGGAAAATTTAAAGTCATTTGTATTTTATTAAATTATTATTAGATTATTAGATAGATAGATGTATTTTATTAGATAGATGTATGAACGGTGGGATTTATCCCAAACTTTGGACGGCTCAGATGATTTATTGAGTGAGCGGAAAATTCAAAATTATTTATATTTTATTAGATATATATATATATATATATATATATATATATATATATATATATATATATATCTACTGTATGAACGGTAGAATTTATCCCAAATCTTGAACGGTCTAGATGATTTATTGAGTGAGCGGGAAATTTAAAATTATTTGTATTTTATTATATATATATATATATATATATATATATATATATATAATGTGAGTCCGGATCCAGTTCGGACTCCCGCATTTTCTTAAAATACAGATTTTTTTTTGCTTTTTTTTTAAAAAAAAAATAAAAAAATTAATATTTTATGGAACTCGAATTTTTACATAATACAATGTTTTGGATGTGATTTGGATACGTATAACAAAACAGGTATGTACAGCCTGTGCAGACTCTACATATATTTTTTAGTATAGATATCCAAATCACGCCCAAAATATTATATTATGAAAAAATTTCAGTTCCATAAAATATTAATTTTTTTAGTTGTTTTAAAAAAAAGTTAAAAAAAAAAATTTGGTCCGGATTTTCTCCCATCCGAGAGTCCGGACCTGATCAGTTTTCTATATAATGTAATCACAAAGATGAATGCAGTGTATTTATTTCTTTTCTAGGTTATATATAGTTATATGTGATTACATTTTAAGGGTAACATTCTTAATCTTCATCATCTTAAAACTGAAGTTTTATCATTTTAATTCCAAGAAAGTAACATACAGTTAAAAATTGAAAATTATTAGGGATAGATTCGATAGTACTTTTATGTTTTTGAAATTGTTGAATAAATGTACTGCATGCTGCACCTTGCCTTTTTTTTCATTAAATAAAGAAAAAGATGAAACATGAAGACGTATAACTAAAGATGAATGGTGAAATGCACAAGTACAGTAACTAAACCAGGCAGGCAGGCAGGCATAAGGCTTTGGATGCTGACAGCAGAGAGATTTGAAGAATGAGAGTTAACACGGGTTTAGATATTCAAAAACAAAAAAGGAGATGCTTTTAGACACCTTATATGGGTGCAAATGGATTGCAATCCCAAGAAAGGATGAAGATACTAGCTAGCTCCATCGTATCATCAGGTTTTTGACAAGCCATGAATTCACGAGAATCTCCTCAGTACTCATTAATTGCATTTTGGTGGGGTTTGGTAATTATCTGATGTGATGCAATAGTATTTTTCAACAGAGATGTAGTAGTGTAACCATAATAAGTTACATATCTATTTGATTAATTTTTAATATTTTAATTATAAATAATTACATTATGTTCAAAATACGGTTTATTTCTTACATTATGTTCAAAATAAGATTTATTTCACTAAATTATAGTATGATTGTTTCTATGAATAAAATAAATTGTAAGTAAAAATGTCAAATCAATGACAATTATTATTATTTTATTTTTTATAATCTATCAATTGAAGGATATTAATGTAAAGAAAATTTTAAAAATGGATGAAATAGTTTACGCCTGTAATGGGTTAATACAAGTAATAAGTAAACTAAATATAATAAATGTCACATATTACGAAATAGGTGTGCAACTTGGGTTGGATAACCCTAAATTTCATGATATTTAGGTTAAAAAAAATCATAATTTTAAATCTAATTTGGATGAACTAGGGTTTATATTTTTTTTCTAGAACCCGTGAAACTCTATCCCGCCCAAATTTACACACACACACACACACACACACACACACACACACACACACACACATATATATATATATATATATATATATTGGATAATTAAAGATTGAGAGACTCAAAACTTTTCCCTTCATGATTATATTCTTTCTTCTTTTTCAAAAGCACGGATCAAATCAGCTAATAAATTGTACCTTTTAACATTTTTTGATTTTCAACTATTGTATTTTAATGGCTTATATAAAAAACTTATCCTACTATTTATAAAATATTTGTTTTATTTTATATTATAGTGTGTCATGTATTATATATTAGCGACAAGTCAAACATAATTTGAACTATTAATAATATTTTTTTTCCTAGCTCTCATTAACAGATTTTAGTAGTTCCTAGTAAATGTTGTTTTAAATTTTTACTTATGACTTTAATTTTTTAAATAAATCAATCAACCTAGAAATGTGATAATTAAGTTTTATTATAGCTTTTTTTTAATTAATACCGTCAAAGCCCGCTCAACTTAACCCGAACTTATAAATGTTAGTGTTATTTACACTTTTTAGTATATTTTAAAAAAAATTACAACAAAAGTATCCAGAAAATATTTATAAAATTAATACATTTTTAATATTTTATTTACAAAATTAGCATTTGGTATGTCTAGCGATAGATTCTCATCAGAAAATGAGCAATTTGCATGAAAAAAGAGATATTGAAGATTGTGAAGTTATGAAAATTAAGAAGTAAATGGAAAGAAAGAGATATCAGCCGCTAGCAGCGATGGTCATATATCATCGACCATGGCGTCACACCAGCTGCTGGCAGCGATGGTCAAATGATGGGGACGCGCTTCACTACGGAGTGCTTCATTCAGTCGTGCAACTCGTCTACTGTAGTCCTATCGACGCTGCCACTGCTGTTGTCCGCTCCGTTATAGTGCAGTTGATAGCCAAACCTTCATACAAAGGTAACCGATTCAGTTTTATTGGGTTACCAATTGATTATAAAAAATTTAAGAACAGTTTTCAAGTGTTACCTAGATTTGTTTTCTTCAACATGTGCAACCATGAAAAGTTTTATTGGGTTCTGCAATGGTCGTCGTCGGTACATTTTTTTTCATAGTGCAGTTGGTAGCAAAAATTTCATACAATGGTAACCAATTCGTCGTGGCGATTTTCTCTTACTTTTTCCAATACTTTCTCCTTTGATCTTCATGAGTGTTACGTGATTATTGTGTTGTACTCTTTTTATAATTATTTTGTGGATGCACTAATCTTGTAATTACTTTCTAATTATTGTATAGCAGTGTAAAGAATCCTAAATTTTATCATGAGTTGTTACTTGGGCAACAAATGTCATACCCGGCCTCTAAGCATGTCCAACCAAAAGCCTATTCCTTCAAAAATTTGTTTAACTTAATTTTGGAGATTAATAATGAGTGGTATCTAAAATTGCTTGGGTTTTATCGCCATGGATTTTTTAAATTGGTTAAATTTATATCAAGATATATAATAAAGAGAATTGATATTTTTACAACTAATTATTTGACAATTTCACAAGTTCCTACTCACATGAATAGTAAGTGGGGTTTACCTCATATGAAAAAAGATCTTGTGAAACTATCAAATTTACTTGTGAAAATATCAATTCTCTATAATAAAATATTATACTATGCGCATTGACAATAGTGTATTATATTAGTTCCTAGTAGGCACAATATAGATCTAGAAGGGGGGTTGAATAGATTTTTTTTCGTTTGAAAAACTTTTCTCATTTATTTTGTATTGCTCATGAATTAGCATATGACAAACATAAAAATCTTTTCAAGCACAGCGAAATAAGTAAAAGATCTCCTTCATTGATATATTCATAATCAGACATACATTGTTTGTAGGGTTAATTCAGTAGTAAGTAGTTAAAATATACATAGCAGTTATAGCAGTTAATGTACATAAAGTAAATGACATAAAGTAAAAGACACAAGGGGTTTTAAGTGGTTCAGAGACTCAAGCTCCTAATCCACTCTTCTGCTTTGAACTAGCAGGATTTCCACTAAGGAAGTGCAGCACCCTGAATCACTAAGATTGTGACGCCCCCAAAATTAGGTATACATCACCCATCTTGAGTCGTCAGATACATGGTACATAATTCAAATACAACTTACTAATACCACTGTCGTGTATAATACGACAAAATACAACTGTGAGTTTGAATACAATAATTGTCTACTAGAGATCATACAAACTCAAAAGGAGTCCTCAATACAATTATTGTTACACTATTTAACAGAATAATGAGGACTACTAATACTATTCTCTGGACCGTCACTCCATTCCCCGACTAGTCCCTGCTATGTTCTCATTTCCTGAAGAGAACAGTGAAAGAAAGGGTGAGCTCAACTAGCCCAGTAAAAATATTATGACTAAGATAATGCAGAATAAATTATCGTTAGCCTTCAACAGTATTAAACTGATAAAATATAACAACATCAAGTTTAACAGCAGCGGATCAAGCAATCCATTAAAAGAGTCAAGTAGAGAATAGAATCTACTATCTTTTATGATTTAAAAAGTTTTTAATCACTTTTATCGCTGAGACTCAGCTTAATAAATAATCCACATCATCCCTGCACTACGGCCAAGGATACTCATTAGGGTCACGACCACAAATTCCATGCACTACGGGCCAAGGATATTTGTGTATTCATCAATGGTCATGATCATGCCAACAACTGTCCATCAATGCACTACGGCAAATGAGACTTTTACCACATCATTTGTAACATTACGGTCATGATTACACCGAATAATTCCTGGTCATAATCATACCAAGTCCATCCATGCTCTACAGGCCACAGATGACTTTCAAAAATATAAATAAGAGGATGATGACAATGATATAAGAATTCAATAAAACAAGTTCAAGAATTATTTTATCCAGGAATTATTAACGTCCAAATTGTCAACACGATACTATTTTGTGGTGTAAAATTCAAGAATGATCAGAAGAATATTTCCATGAAAGGATACTGGATGAAGCGCAAATGTCAAGGATATTCCACTAATTTCATGGAGTATAAAAATCAAAGTTTTATCCAACTGAGTATAATAAAGAATGGAATAACAAAAGAAATCACCATGCATGCGATAGACCGCACAGACAGGTTATTCCAACAGAATAATAATAATGGAACCAGGTCAGGTGAAATTCACACCGACAGGAAGTTCCAACAGAATACTAAAGACGGAACCAGGTCCGGTGTAAAACACACAGACAGGATGTTCCAACGGAATAATAATAAAGACGGAACCAGGTCCGGTGTAAAACACACAGACAGGATGTTCCAACAGAATAATAATAAAGACGGAACCAGGTCCGGTGTAAAACACATAGACAGGATGTTCCAACAGAATGATAGAAGAATGTCACCAAGTATAGGGTAGACCGCGTATACAGGTTATTCCAACAGAATAATAAGAAATAGAATAACAACAGTTCTCTTCATGAATAAGAAAGAATAACACCCCTTACCGTAACAAAAACTGGATATAGAAGTAGTGAAGTAGCAGAACACTCTTCTTCTTTCTTTCTATAATTTTCTCTCTATAGCTTCTCTCTATAATTTCTCTCTCTAGAGTTTCAATGAATTCGTAAGAAAATAATGAAGGAATGAGCTTCTATTTATAGGAAAATGGAATGCATAGTCACTAATCCATGAACGGTCCAGATTGATTTACTTTAATCTGACGGTCCATATTTAAAGAAAAATCTTTTAAATAAAATATAATATATTCTATTTATATAAAAAGATTTTTACTATGCAAACACTATGCAACACTATGCAAAACACTATGCGACACTATGCATAATAAAATATAATATATTCTATTTATAAAATAACTTTAATAAAGTATTCTGTTTTATATAAAAAGTTGTTTCTGTTTTATTACGTTAATAATACGAATAAAACAAAACGTCATCATCGCTATAATAATTCATATTATTAATCGACAATAATTGAATTAAACTGAGTGACTTCTCACATAAATATCAATAATCAATACCGTGTGCTACTATGCAACAACGCGTATTACTGTACTTTTACTACCCAGTAGTTCAACAGTATCAACGGTAAAACTTCCGCCGTTATTTTTAATAAAAAAATTTTGTCGTTTTCTCAATCCGACAATAATTCTGTTGTGGGGTCCACCAATAATTGTACCGTCGTACGAATATTTTTCCGACACAAAGAATATTCCCTGACCAATCGAATATAATATAACAACTTGCATACTTTGCAAAATTTATAAATACTACCCACAACTATACTATTATCTCAAATTCACACCATAATATAAAAAAATTATTTCGAGAAAATTAATTCTTTATTCATAAAATCTGGGGTTTTACAATCTCCCCTCCTTATGGAATTTCGCCCTCGAAATTTACGTACGTACCTGGTATGCCAAACAGGTGAGGATACCTTGACTCCACTTCAAATTCTAACTCTTGAGATATAACCTTTGAGTGTTGAATACGATTCTTCTTATCCAAGATTGTAACACGTATCTCTTCAAACGTTAAATCATCCGCTATCTCGTCCGGTTCTAAATTAATAATGTGGTTCGGGTCGTCCACATATTTACGTAACATCGATACGAAAAAAAACGTTATGAACACGCAATATATTTGGCGGTAAAACGAGTCTATAAGCCACAGTTCCTACTCAATCGAGGATTTCAAATGGGCCAATTAAATCGAGGGTTGAGATTTCCGCTCTTCAGCAACTCTTGCTTCTAAAATAACACCTTCTTGAACCTTCTTCTTCACATTCATCAAATTCGGGTATGTAGCTTGAACGTCTTTAACTTTATCGATTAAAGTCAATTTTACTCGTATATTCGTTATCTTCACGTGAGTTCCTAGAGTCTTTAACTCTATCTTCATCATTTGCAAGTTATACGAAATGAGTCTTTGTGTTAACAACATCGCACTTGTAAACGCATACGATCTTCTACTCAGCACGTCAGCTACCATGTTCGCTTTCCCACGATAATATTGCATGGTGCGATTGTAATCTTCAACAGCTCGAGCCAACATCTTTGGCACGTTATACGTTCGTTTTAGGTGAAGAAAATATTTAAGGGTTTAAGAAATGGGTTTTGTACTGGTGTCAATACCAAATTCGATTTCACGCTCTGGGGTAAGCTAAGAAGTCTTCAGGAATACGTCAAGAAATTTATTAATGATAAAAATATCATTCAAAACTGTTACTCCCATTCAAGACTTGGATATTACGTCACATTGATACCGACTGTGACTTCTATCCCTTAACCTAGATAGCACCTCACAATGATACCTATCAACTTGTTATCGTTATTCACGACGTCGCCTACAGAAAGTCTGGCTTCGGTCCATTCCACACAAGGAAGTCATCAACAAAAGGATCGGGGCTCTTTACTTATGGCTTGATATGACAATGATTGAATTTAGTGGTTTGGTTGTTTAAATTCGCATAATAGGTTGGTTAGGAATACGAAAGCTAACAACCTTACGAAAAACATGATGAGTAGTTAACCAATCGTTTCCTAAAATAGCATCAAAGACAAGTATTTTCAAAGAGACAAGATCAACCCGTAACGTGAAAGTGTCGATTTGAATCAAATAAGATTTATAAACAGTGGAGGTAACGAAGGTTTCTCCCAATGGAGTTTCAATAGATAAATCAAAGTTTAACTTCTCTGGAGTTAAGTACAAACATTGAACACAACTAGGTGAAATAAAAGAGTGAGTAGAACCGGTATCTAACACGGTATAGACTTCGTAAGAGCTTATGATTAACTTACCCGTGATAATTTTATTCAGGTTCCTCGTCACGAGAGAAAAAAAACGCTCTCTTAAACTACCGACTTTGGCTTGTCTGGGACATCCTTTGGCATCATTATCCCAGCTGGAATTGACTTCATCATACGACAGAATCGAGCTAGGTGACCTTCTCTTCCGCAATTAAAGCATGCTTTGGACTGCTGCGCACAGTTTGGACGGATGTGTCCCTCCTGTCCGCATCTGAAACATACGACCGGTGGTCGTTCTTCTTCCTTAACAACGGTTGTTGGTGCTGACGTCTTTACGTCATTGTTGAACCTTCTCTTCTTGAAATGTCCATTCTTATTATTTTGGACATGATTACCACCGAAGTGGTTACCATTCTTGGTATGATAATTTCCCCCGCGATGGTTATCATTGTTCCGATGTTGCCATCGGTATGATTATTATCGTGTTGCTGGTCATTACCTTTTGGTTGTGATAACTCATTATCGCGCTCCACTAACTGAGCTCTATTCACAATATCTGAATATAAACAAAGTTTATGAGAAATGAGGTATTGACGTATATCGGGTTTCAAACCTCGCAGAAACATTCGCGCCATTCGCTCCTCATTATCGACCAAATGGGATGCAAACCGGGACAACTCCGCGAACTTAGCCTCGTACTGCAACACGGTCATATTGTTTTGCTCCAGCTTGATAAACTCTACCTCCTTCATGTGACGAATACTTTCGGGAAAGTACTTGTCGTTGAACAGCTCTTGGAACTTCTCCCAAGACATCTTGAGTGCGTCAGTCTGGGTACGTTTTATAGATTCCCACCAATGATCTCCTTCTTCACGCAACATAAAGGTGGCGAATGGAACCTTTTGCTCCTCTGAGCATCCCAAGACATCAAATATCTTGGTGATCTGCTTTAACCACGTCTCCGCCTTAAGTGGTTCTGGCTTTCCCAAAAACTCTGGTGGTCCCAGCTCCTTGAATTGCTTAGCGGTGACCAACCATGGGTTGCCATTGTTTTCTCCTGCATTATGAATTGGAGCCGCCTTCTCCCGTTGTTGCATGAATTGCTCCTTAAACTGCTTAGCGGTGACCGTCCGAGAGTTATCAGTATTTCTACCTGCATTTTGGACAGGAGCTGCCTTAGCCTGTTGTTGCATGAATTGCATAAAGTCTCTGACCATCCCATCATTCACCATTTCATCGGTGTTATTATTTTCATGAGGAGTATTGTCCTCTAGTTGCACATTATCCTGATTATTGATCTGTGGAGACTCAACGGTCTCCTGTGCTCCATTGATAATCTCAACATTCTCGGATGCCATTTTCAAACACTGCCACAAAACAAAGATTAATTGACATGTAACATAATATCTCTAAACTTTGACCAACTAATTTAAATACAAAATAAATTTAAGTAGGTCATACTAGCGAAGGACTTCCCCGTCTCTCCCCCTCCTAGTTCTTATCTCACATCTTAGCCAGGGATCATATCCCTAAGCTCTGATACCAACTGTGACGCCCCCAAAATTAGGTATACATCACCCATCTTGAGTCGTCAGATACATGGTACAGAATTCAAATACAACTTACTAATACTACTGTCGTGTATAATACGACAAAATACAACTGTGATTTTGAATACAATAATTGTCTACTAGAGATCATACAAACTCAAAAGGAGTCCTCAATACAATTATTGTTACACTATTTAACAGAATAATGAGGACTACTAATACTATTCTCTGGACCGTCACTCCATTCCCCGACTAGTCCCTGCTATGTTCTCATTTCCTGAAGAGAACAGTGAAAGAAAGGGTGAGCTCAACTAGCCCAGTAAGAAATATTATGACTAAGATAATGCAGAATAAATTATCGTTAGCCTTCAACAGTATTAAACTGATAAAATATAACAACATCAAGTTTAACAGCAGCGGATCAAGCAATCCATTAAAAGAGTCAAGTAGAGAATAGAATCTACTATCTTTTATGATTTAAAAAGTTTTAATCACTTTTATCGCTGAGACTCAGCTTAATAAATAATCCACATCATCCCTGCACTACGGCCAAGGATACTCATTAGGGTCACGACCACAAATTCCATGCACTACGGGCCAAGGATATTTGTGTATTCATCAATGGTCATGATCATGCCAACAACTGTCCATCAATGCACTACGGCAAATGAGACTTTTACCACATCATTTGTAACATTACGGTCATGATTACACCGAATAATTCCTGGTCATAATCATACCAAGTCCATCCATGCTCTACAGGCCACAGATGACTTTCAAAAATATAAATAAGATGATGATGACAATGATATAAGAATTCAATAAAACAAGTTCAAGAATTATTTTATCCAGGAATTATTAACGTCCAAATTGTCAACACGATACTATTTTGTGGTGTAAAATTCAAGAATGATCAGAAGAATATTTCCATGAAAGGATACTGGATGAAGCGCAAATGTCAAGGATATTCCACTAATTTCATGGAGTATAGAAATCAAAGTTTTATCCAACTGAGTATAATAAAGAATGGAATAACAAAAGAAATCACCATGCATGCGATAGACCGCACAGACAGGTTATTCCAACAGAATAATAATAATGGAACCAGGTCAGGTGAAATTCACACCGACAGGATGTTCCAACAGAATACTAAAGACGGAACCAGGTCCGGTGTAAAACACACAGACAGGATGTTCCAACGGAATAATAATAAAGACGGAACCAGGTCCGGTGTAAAACACACAGACAGGATGTTCCAACGGAATAATAATAAAGACGGAACCAGGTCCGGTGTAAAACACATAGACAGGATGTTCCAACAGAATGATAGAAGAATGTCACCAAGTATAGGGTAGACCGCGTATACAGGTTATTCCAACAGAATAATAAGAAATGGAATAACAACAGTTCTCTTCATGAATAAGAAAGAATAACACCCCTTACCGTAACAAAACTGGATATAGAAGTAGTGAAGTAGCAGAACACTCTTCTTCTTTCTTTCTATAATTTTCTCTCTATAGCTTCTCTCTATAATTTCTCTCTCTAGAGTTTCAATGAATTCGTAAGAAAATAATGAAGGAATGAGCTTCTATTTATAGGAAAATGGAATGCATAGTCACTAATCCATGAACGGTCCAGATTGATTTACTTTAATCTGACGGTCCATATTTAAAGAAAAATCTTTTAAATAAAATATAATATATTCTATTTATATAAAAAGATTTTTACTATGCAAACACTATGCAACACTATGCAAAACACTATGCGACACTATGCATAATAAAATATAATATATTCTATTTATAAAATAACTTTAATAAAGTATTCTGTTTTATATAAAAAGATGTTTCTGTTTTATTACGTTAATAATACGAATAAAACAAAACGTCATCATCGCTAAAATAATTCATATTATTAATCGATAATAATTGAATTAAACTGAGCGACTTCTCACATAAATATCAATAATCAATATCGTGTGCTACTATGCAACAACGCGTATTACTGTACTTTTACTACCGAGTAGTTCAACAGTTTTAACGGTAAAACTCCCGCCGTTATTTTCAATAAAATATTTTTGTCGTTTTCTCAATCCGACAATAATTCCGTTGTGGGGTCCACCAATAATTGTACCGTCGTACGAATATTTTCTGACACAAAGAATATTCCCTGACCAATCGAATATAATATAACAACTTGCATACTTTGCAAAATTTATAAATACTACCCACAACTATAATATTATCTCAAATTCACACCATAATATAAAAAAATTATTTCGAGAAAATTAATTCTTTATTCATAAAATCTGGGATTTTACAATCTCTCCTCCTTATGGAATTTCGCCCTCGAAATTTACGTACGTACCTGGTATGCCAAACAGGTGAGGATACCTTGACTCCACTTCAAATTCTAACTCTTGAGATATAACCTTTGAGTGTTGAATACGATTCTTCTTATCCAAGATTGTAACACGTATCTCTTCAAACGTTAAATCATCCGCTATCTCGTCCGGTTCTAAATTAATAATGTGGTTCGGGTCGTCCACATATTTACGTAACATCGATACGAAAAAAACGTTATGAACACGCAATATATTTGGCGGTAAAACGAGTCTATAAGCCACAGTTCCTACTCAATCGAGGATTTCAAATGGGCCAATTAAATCGAGGGTTGAGATTTCCGCTCTTCAGCAACTCTTGCTTCTAAAATAACACCTTCTTGAACCTTCTTCTTCACATTCATCATATTCGGGTATGTAGAGAAGAAGGTTCAAGAAGGTGTTATTTTAGAAGCAAGAGTTGCTGAAGAGCGGAAATCTCAACCCTCGATTTAATTGGCCCATTTGAAATCCTCGATTGAGTAGGAACTGTGGCTTATAGACTCGTTTTACCGCCAAATATATTGCGTGTTCATAACGTTTTTTTTCGTATCGATGTTACGTAAATATGTGGACGACCCGAACCACATTATTAATTTAGAACCGGACGAGATAGCGGATGATTTAACGTTTGAAGAGATACGTGTTACAATCTTGGATAAGAAGAATCGTATTCAACACTCAAAGGTTATATCTCAAGAGTTAGAATTTGAAGTGGAGTCAAGGTATCCTCACCTGTTTGGCATACCAGGTACGTACGTAAATTTCGAGGGCGAAATTCCATAAGGAGGGGAGATTGTAAAACCCCAGATTTTATGAATAAAGAATTAATTTTCTCGAAATAATTTTTTTATATTATGGTGTGAATTTGAGATAATAGTATAGTTGTGGGTAGTATTTATAAATTTTGCAAAGTATGCAAGTTGTTATATTATATTCGATTGGTCAGGGAATATTCTTTGTGTCGGAAAATATTCGTACGACGGTACAATTATTGGTGGACCCCACAACGGAATTATTGTCGGATTGAGAAAACGACAAAAATATTTTATTGAAAATAACGGCGGGAGTTTTACCGTTAAAACTGTTGAACTACTCGGTAGTAAAAGTACAGTAATACGCGTTGTTGCATAGTAGCACACGGTATTGATTATTGATATTTATGTAAAAAGTCGTTCAGTTTGACTCAATTATTATCGATTATTAATATGAATTATTATAGCGATAATGACGTTTTGTTTTAATTATTATAGCGATGATGACGTTTTGTTTTATTCGTATTATTAACGTAATAAAACAGAAACATCTTTTTATATAAAACAGAATACTTTATTAAAGTTATTTTATAAATAGAATATATTATATTTTATTATGCATAGTGTTGCATAGTGTTTTGCATAGTGTTGCATAGTGTTTGCATAGTAAAAATCTTTTTATATAAATAGAATATATTATATTTTATTTAAAAGATTTTTCTTTAAATATGGACCGTCAGATTAAAGTAAATCAATCTGGACCGTTCATGGATTAGTTACTATGCATTCCATTTTCCTATAAATAGAAGCTCATTCCTTCATTATTTTCTTACGAATTCATTGAAACTCTAGAGAGAGAAATTATAGAGAGAAGCTATAGGGAGAAAATTATAGAGAGAAAGAAGAAAAGTATTCTGCTACTTCACTACTTCTATATCCAGTTTCTGTTACGGTAAGGGGTGTTATTCTTTCTTATTCATGAAGAGAACTGTTGTTATTCCATTTCTTATTATTCTGTTGGAATAACCTGTATACGCGGTCTACCCTATACTTGGTGACATTCTTCTATCATTCTGTTGGAACATCCTGTCTGTGTGTTTTACACCGGACCTGGTTCCGTCTTTATTATTATTCCGTTGGAATATCCTGTCTGTGCTATACGCCGGACCTGGTTCCATTTTTATTATTCCGTCTTTGTTATTCTGTCGGAATATCCTGTCTGTGCTATACGCCGGACCTGGTTCCATCATTTATTATTCCGCATTTATTATTCTGTTGGAACATCCTGTCGGTGTGAATTTCACCTGACCTGGTTCCGTTATTTAGTATTCTGTTAGAATAACCTGTCTGTGCGAAGTTCCCCATGCATGGTGATTTCTGTTGTTATTCCATTCTTTATTATACTCAGTTGGTTAAAGTTTTGACTTCTATACTCCATGAAATTAGTAGAATATCCTTGATATTTGCGCTTCATCCAGTATCTTTTCAGGAAAATATTCTTCTGAGCATTCTTGAATTTTACACCACAAAACAGTATCGTGTGGACAATTTGGACGTTATTGGTTCATGGACAAATTAATTCTTGAACTTGTTTTATTAAATTCTTATATCATTGTCATCATCCTCATGTTTATGTTATGTTGAAAGTCATCTGTGGCCTGTAGTGCATAGATGGACTTGGTATGATTATGACCAGGGATTATGCGGTGTAATCATGACCGTAATATTACAAATGATGTGGAAAAAGTCCTCATTGGCCCGTAGTGCATTGATGGACAGTTTTTGGTATGATTATGGCTATGGATTCTCTTCGGCCGTAGTGCAAAGATAATTGTTTTATGGCATGATCAGGACCGTTGATGAAAACACGATTATCTTTGGCCCGTAGTGCATGGATAATTCGTGGTCGTGATACTAAAGAATATCCTTGGCCTGTAGTGCAGGGATGATTTAATGATGTGGATTATTTATTGAGCTGAGTCTCAGCGATAAAAGTGATGAAAAACTTTTTAAATCATAAAAGATAGTAGATTCAATTCTCTCTACTTGACTCTTTTAATGGATTGCTTATTCTGCTGCAGTTAAACTTGATGTCTATTATATTTTATCAGTTTAACATTGTTGGAGACTAATGATAATTTATTCTGCATTATCTTAGTCATAATATTTCTTACTGGCTAGTTGAGCTCACCCTTTCTTTCACTGTTCTCTTCAGGAAATGAGAACATAGCAGGGACTAGTCGGAGAATGGAGTGACGGTCCAGAGGATAGCATTAGTAGTCCTCACTATTCTGAGAAATAGTGTATTAATAATTGTAATGAGGACTCCTTTTGAGTTTGTATGATCTCTAGTAGACAATTATTGTATTCAAACTCACAGTTGTATTTTGTCGTATTATACACGACAGTGGTATTAGTAAGTTGTATTTGAATTCTGTACCATGTATCTGACGACTCAAGATGGGTGATGTATACCTAATTTTGGGGGCGTCACAGTTGGTATCAGAGCTTAGGGATATGATCCCTGGCTAAGATGTGAGACTAGAACTAGGAGGGGAGGGGCGGGGAATTCCTTCGCTAGTATGACCTACTTAAATTTATTTTGTATTTAAATTAGTTGGTCAAAGTTTAGAGATATTATGTTACATGTCAATTAATCTTTGTTTTGTGGCAGTGTTTGAAAATGGCATCCGAGAATGTTGAGATTATCAATGGAGCACAGGAGACCGTTGAGTCTCCACAGATCAATAATCAGGATAATGTGCAACTAGAGGACAATACTCCTCATGAACATAATAACACCGATGAAATGGTGAATGATGGGATGGTCAGAGACTTTATGCAATTCATGCAACAACAGGCTAAGGCAGCTCCTGTCCAAAATGCAGGAAGAAATACTGATAACTCTCGGACGGTCACCGCTAAGCAGTTTAAGGAGCAATTCATGCAACAACGGGAGAAGGCGGCTCCTGTTCATAATGCAGGAGAAAACAATGGCAACCCATGGTTGGTCACCGCTAAGCAATTCAAGGAGCTGGGACCACCAGAGTTTTTGGGAAAGCCAGAACCACTTAAGGCGGAGACGTGGTTAAAGCAGATCACCAAGATATTTGATGTCTTGGGATGCTCAGAGGAGCAAAAGGTTCCATTCGCCACCTTTATGTTGCGTGAAGAAGGAGATCATTGGTGGGAATCTGTAAAACGTACCCAGACTGACGCACTCAAGATGTCTTGGGAGAAGTTCCAAGAGCTGTTCAACGACAAGTACTTTCCCGAAAGTATTCGTCACATGAAGGAGGTAGAGTTTATCAATCTGGAGCAAAATAATATGACCGTGTTGCAGTACGAGGCTAAGTTTGCGGAGTTGTCCCGGTTTGCATCCCATTTGGTCGATAATGAGGAGCGAATGACGCGAATGTTTTTGCGAGGTTTGAAACCCGATATACGTCAATACCTCATTTCTCACAAACTTTGTTTATATTCAGATATTGTGAATAGGGCTCAGTTAGTGGAGCGCGATAATGAGTTATCACAACCAAAAGGTAATGACCAGCAACACGATAATAATCATACCGGTGGCAACGGCCATCAGAACAATGATAACCATCGCGGGGGAAATTATCATACCAAGAATGGTAACCACTTCGGTGGTAATCATGGCCAAAATAATAAGAATGGACATTTCAAGAAGAGAAGGTTCAACAATGACGTAAAGAGGTCGGTACCAGCACCTGTTTTAAAGGAAGAAGAACGACCACCGGTCGTATGTTTCAAATGCGGACAGGAGGGACACATCCGTCCAAACTGTGCGCAGCAGTCCAAAGCATGCTTTAATTGCGGAAGAGAAGGTCACCTAGCTCGATTCTGTCGTATGATGAAGTCAATTCCAGCTGGGATAATGATGCCAAAGGATGTCCCAGACAAGCCAAAGCCGGTAGTTTAAGAGAGAGCGTTTTTTTTCTCTCGTGACGAGGAACCTTAATAAAATTATCACGGGTATGTTTGTCATAAGCTCTTACGAAGTCTATACCGTGTTAGATACCGGTTCTACTCACTCTTTTATTTCACCTAGTTGTGTTCAATGTTTGTACTTAACTCCGGAGAAGTTAAACTTTGATTTATCTATTGAAATTCCATTGAAACCTTCGTTACCTCCACTGTTTATAAATCTTATTTGATTCAAATCGACACTTTCACGTTACGTGTTGATCTTGTCTCTTTGAAAATACTTGCCTTTGATGCGATTTTAGGAAACGATTGGTTAACTACTCATCATGTTTTTCGTAAGGTTGTTAGCTTTCATATTCCTAACCAACCTATTATGCGAATTTAAGCAACCAAACCACTAAATTCAATCATTGTCATATCAAGCCATAAGTAAAGAGCCCCGATCCTTTTGTTGATGACTTCCTTGTGTAGAATGCACCGAAGCCAGACTTTCTGTAGGCGACGTCGTGAATGAAGATAATAAGTTGATAGGTATCATTGTAAGGTGCTATCTAGGTTAAGGGATAGAAGTCACAGTTGCTATCAATGTGACGTACTATCCAAGTCTTGGATGTGAGTAACAGTTTTGAATGATATTTTTATCATTAATAAATCTCTTGACGTATTCCTGAAGACTTCTTAGCCTACCCCAGAGCGTGAAATCGAATTTTGTATTGACACCAGTACGAAACCCATTTCTTAAACCCTTTAAATAATTTTTTCAACTAAAACGAAAGTAACATGCACCAAAGACGTTGACTCGAGCTGTTGAAGATTACGATCGTACTATTCAATATCATCGTGGAAGAGCGAACGTGGTAGCTGACGTGTTGAGTAGAAGATCGTATGCGTTTACAAGTGCGATGTTGTTAACACAAAGACTCATTTCGTATAACTTGCAAATGATGAAGATAGAGTTAAAGACTCTAGGGACCCACGTAAAGATAACGAATATACGAGTAAAATTGACTTTAATCGATAAAGTTAAAGACGCTCAAGCTACATACCCGAATCTGATGAATGTGAAGAAGAAGGTTCAAGAGGGTGTTATTTTAGAAGCAAGAGTTGCTGAAGAGCGGAAATCTCAACCCTCGATTTAATTGGCCCATTTGAAATCTTCGATTGAGTAGGAACTGTGGCTTATAGACTCGTTTTACCGCCAAATATATTGCGTGTTCATAACGTTTTTTTTTCGTATCAATGTTACGTAAATATGTGGACGACCCGAACCACATTATTAATTTAGAACCGGACGAGATAGCGGATGATTTAACGTTTGAAGAGATACGTGTTACAATCTTGGATAAGAAGAATCGTATTCAACACTCAAAGGTTATATCTCAAGAATTAGAATTTGAAGTGAAGTCAAGGTATCCTCACCTGTTTGGCATACCAGGTACGTACGTAAATTTCGAGGGCGAAATTCCATAAGGAGGGGAGATTGTAAAACCCCAGATTTTATGAATAAAGAATTAATTTTCTCGAAATAATTTTTTTATATTATGGTGTGAATTTGAGATAATATTATAGTTGTGGGTAGTATTTATAAATTTTGCAAAGTATGCAAGTTGTTATATTATATTCGATTGGTCAGGGAATATTCTTTGTGTCGGAAAATATTCGTACGACGGTACAATTATTGGTGGACCCTACAACGGAATTATTGTCGGATTGAGAAAACGACAAAAATATTTTATTGAAAATAACGGCGGGAGTTTTACCGTTAAAACTGTTGAACTACTCGGTAGTAAAAGTACAGTAATACGCGTTGTTGCATAGTAGCACACGGTATTGATTATTGATATTTATGTAAGAAGTCGCTCAGTTTGACTCAATTATTGTCGATTATTAATATGAATTATTATAGCGATAATGACGTTTTGTTTTAATTATTATAGCGATGATGACGTTTTGTTTTATTCGTATTATTAACGTAATAAAACAGAAACATCTTTTTATATAAAACAGAATACTTTATTAAAGTTATTTTATAAATAGAATATATTATATTTTATTATGCATAGTGTTGCTTAGTGTTTTGCATAGTGTTTGCATAGTAAAAATCTTTTTATATAAATAGAATATATTATATTTTATTTAAAAGATTTTTCTTTAAATATGGACCGTCAGATTAAAGTAAATCAATCTGGACCGTTCATGGATTAGTTACTATGCATTCCATTTTCCTATAAATAGAAGCTCATTCCTTCATTATTTTCTTACGAATTCATTGAAACTCTAGAGAGAGAAATTATAGAGAGAAGCTATAGGGAGAAAATTATAGAGAGAAAGAAGAAGAGTGTTCTGCTACTTCACTACTTCTATATCCAGTTTTGTTACGGTAAGGGGTGTTATTCTTTCTTATTCATGAAGAGAACTGTTGTTATTCCATTTCTTATTATTCTGTTGGAATAACCTGTATACGCGGTCTACCCTATACTTGGTGACATTCTTCTATCATTCTGTTGGAACATCCTGTCTATGTGTTTTACACCGGACCTGGTTCCGTCTTTATTATTATTCCGTTGGAACATCCTGTCTGTGTGTTTTACACCGGACCTGGTTCCATTTTTATTATTCCGTCTTTATTATTCTGTCGGAATATCCTGTCTGTGCTATACGCCGGACCTGGTTCCATCATTTATTATTCCGCATTTATTATTCTGTTGGAACATCCTGTCGGTGTGAATTTCACCTGACCTGGTTCCGTTATTTAGTATTCTGTTAGAATAACCTGCCTGTGCGAAGTTCCCCATGCATGGTGATTTCTGTTGTTATTCCATTCTTTATTATACTCAGTTGGTTAAAGTTTTGACTTCTATACTCCATGAAATTAGTAGAATATCCTTGATATTTGCGCTTCATCCAGTATCTTTTCAGGAAAATATTCTTCTGAGCATTCTTGAATTTTACACCACAAAACAGTATCGTGTGGACAATTTGGACGTTATTGGTTCATGGACAAATTAATTCTTGAACTTGTTTTATTAAATTCTTATATCATTGTCATCATCCTCATGTTTATGTTATGTTGAAAGTCATCTGTGGCCTGTAGTGCATAGATGGACTTGGTATGATTATGACCAGGGATTATGCGGTGTAATCATGACCGTAATATTACAAATGATGTGGAAAAAGTCCTCATTGGCCCGTAGTGCATTGATGGACAGTTTTTGGTATGATTATGGCTATGGATTCTCTTCAGCCGTAGTGCAAAGATAATTGTTTTATGGCATGATCAGGACCGTTGATGAAAACACGATTATCTTTGGCCCGTAGTGCATGGATAATTCGTGGTCGTGATACTAAAGAATATCCTTGGCCTGTAGTGCAGGGATGATTTAATGATGTGGATTATTTATTGAGCTGAGTCTCAGCGATAAAAGTGATGAAAAACTTTTTAAATCATAAAAGATAGTAGATTCAATTCTCTCTACTTGACTCTTTTAATGGATTGCTTATTCTGCTTCAGTTAAACTTGATGTCTATTATATTTTATCAGTTTAACATTGTTGGAGACTAATGATAATTTATTCTGCATTATCTTAGTCATAATATTTCTTACTGGGCTAGTTGAGCTCACCCTTTCTTTCACTGTTCTCTTCAGGAAATGAGAACATAGCAGGGACTAGTCGGGGAATGGAGTGACGGTCCAGAGGATAGCATTAGTAGTCCTCACTATTCTGAGAAATAGTGTATTAATAATTGTAATGAGGACTCCTTTTGAGTTTGTATGATCTCTAGTAGAAAATTATTGTATTCAAACTCACAGTTGTATTTTGTCGTATTATACACGACAGTGGTATTAGTAAGTTGTATTTGAATTCTGTACCATGTATCTGACGACTCAAGATGGGTGATGTATACCTAATTTTGGGGGCGTCACACAGGCTGTCTCTACGATTCTGAACATGACTTTCTTAGTAGACTACGGCTCCGAGGAAGTGCTACTCGACACAATACGATCCTTCCACGTCTCTCCTGGAAATTTACGAACTCCAAGATCTACTATCTTGCAGACTATGATTCTGCCTTGATAGCTCTCGAGTTTTCCTTGACTCACCTGGCAGACTACGATTTCTCGTGCAGTACTCGACAATCAGACAAGCCTATCTATTACATCATAAGATCAACCTAACATGTTTGATCTTTCTATATTTATAGTCCTTGTACATCAATTCTTTTTAAGGACTTTACAAAACTGTTTTGCTTATGTAGGATCAACCTAACATATTTGATCAGTTCATTCTAAGTCCTTGTACATATGTTTCTATAATCTATCAAAGGACTTTACAGCTTTTCTTAATACAAGTATACTTGCATATTCATTCATATATATCATAATCAAAACATATGTAAATAGGAATATCATTCATATGCTTATTCCTGACATATTATATTCACATTCAATTTCACATCCAAAAATCATATGACAGAAATATAAACTTTGTGATTTTGGCTCAAGTATTTTTAACATAACTACAAAATATAAATTTATTATTAAATTATTGAAGAAATTGTTTTTTTACACCACACACTTAATAATAAGTTTCTCATTACATTTTTTATTTTTTAAAACACTTAATACTATTATATATAGAATCAAACATTATTTTAACTTCATCACAAAAATATTTTGTCCATTTCTAAATATATAAGTGATTCATTTTACTGTACCATATCACACTACTTAATTGTCAAACTGTTAAGTTTGTATATAGTGCGATCATGCAATCAAATCACATAAAAGGTTCGGAAGCGCAGTAAAACGTATTTTAAAATTTTTATAAAAACCATCACCATGATCTTACTTTGTGCATAATTATCAATCAATAGAAAAAAGATGAATATCAGATTCATACCCTTGTAGAAACTAGCTTCCTCATGTACGAGCTTACCTCCAATTCCTTTCACGTTCTCCTTCAATTCACCGAGTTGGATTCCTTCCTTTGATTAACGTTAGCAACCCAAGTGTTTGGCCTCTATACGTGATCCATCGAGGAAGAACAAATATTCAAGAAGATGGGTGTTTTGCAAAACCCTAGATTCCATCTATATAGAATTATGTGTACTTTTCCAACTCTTGGAATCATTACAAAAAAAAGGTATATCTGCAACCAACACTTTCAGCTACCGCCCTATCCGGTCGCTGATAGTAGTAATAGCGATTGCAACGCGGTCTCTGAGTGATCGTTGGTGTGATGCCCCCAAAACAGGTATACATCACTCATCTTGAGTCGCCAAATACATGGTACAAAATTCAAATACAATTTAATTATACAACAGTCGTGTAAAATACGACAAAACATAATCTAAGAGTTTTAATAATAATATTGTCATCTAAACAATATCAACACTCAATGGAGTCCTCATTACATTTATTGTCACACTATTTAATAGAATAGTGAGGACTACTAATGCTATCATCTGGACCGTCACTCCGTTCTCCGACTAGTCCCGGCTACGTTCTCATTTTCTGAAGAGAACAGTGAAAGAAAGGGTGAGCTCAACTAGCCCAGTAAGAAATATTATGACTAAGATAATGCAGAATAAATTATCATTAGCCTTCAACAATGTTAAACTGATAGAATATAATAGACAACAAGTTTAACTGCAGCGGAACAAGCAATCCATTAGAAGAGTCAAGTAGAGCATAAAATCTGTTATCTTCTATGATTTAAAAAGTTTTTCATCAACTTTATCGCTGAGACTCAACTTAATAAATAAAATCGAATCATCCCTGCATCACGACCAAGGATATTCATGTAATCATTAATGGTCATGACTATACCGAATAATCTCTGGTCATAATCACACCAACAACTGTCCATCAATGAACTACAAGTCAATGAGGACTTTTACCACATAATTCGTCACATTACGGTCATGATTATACCGAATAATCCCTGGTCAAAATCATACCAAGTCCATCTATACATGTGACGCCCCCAAAATAGGTCCATTCCATCCAACCCATTCTGAGTCGCCAAATACATGGTACAGAAATAACTACATCTTTATTATTACAACATGTGAACTGTGAGTTTAAATACAGATATTTCCATCTAGACAATATCCACACGCAAATAAATCCCCATCATAATTATTGATACATTATTTTAAAAAAATGGTAAGAACTACTAAACAACTCTCTTTAGTACCTTCATTCCATACCCCGACTAGTACTCGCTACTTTCTCGCCTCCTGAGAAGAAAAATGAAACAAAAAAGAAAAGGGTGAGCTCAACTAGCCAGTAAAGAATATTATGACTAAGATAATATACAATAAATTATCTTTAGTCTTCAACAGGAAAAAATCTAATAGAATACAATAGACAACCAGTTTTAAATCAACAACTGCATCGGAAACAACAATTCATTAGAAGAGTTAAGTAGAGAATGCAAACTACTATCTTCTATATATGAATTTAAAATTCATCGTCAATATTTTATCCATGTAACATCAATCAATATATATCTGGAATCAAATATTCATCTTTGCACTACAGGCCAAAGATATTCATCAGTTGGTCATGTTCATCTCAACACATGTTCATCTTTACACTACGGGCCAAAGATATTCATCAAGAAATCATTCATCTTTGCACTACGGGCCAAAGATATTCAGTAATATCATCATTTAGGACTGAGGATGATGAAAAATATTTTAAAGAAAACGAATCCAGTGAAACAAAAGAACAAATATTAAGGATTCGTATTTTAAACAATCCAAGTTCAAGAATACTTCATAAGTAATCAGAGTGGAGTAAATTCAAGAATGATCAAAATATGGATACAATTAAAGCTAGTATCCATAAAAGATATTTTGGACAAAAAGAAAAAATTTCATTTTTCGGTGAATAGTGTCGTATTCGTGAATAGTGTCGTATACGTGAATAGTAACTCCGACACCATAAGATAGAAATTTCACAAAAAAAATCTTCACGCTTCGTGAATAGTACTCGTGAATAGTAACTCGTGAATAGTAACTCATGAATAGTAACTCGTGAATAGTAACTCATGAATAGTAACCCTGACATGAAAAAGTTCCAAATTTGATAAAAATTTCCAACCAATATTTCGACATAATGATATTGAAAAAATAATATCATTTTCGAATAAAATAACATCCCTTACCTCGAAAGACAGTACTTCTAGTTGAAACACCGGATATAGGCTATGACTTGAACTTGCACCGTATATCAATACTCAATGTATACTCAATATACTCATAAGAATACGCTCAATAATATAGAGAGAGAAAACTTCAGTTTCTTGTGTGATTTTCAATTCTAACCTAAGCACCCTATTTATAGGAAAATGCTTAGAACACCAAAGTAGAAAATTTAATATAATAATATTATTATTATTTCTACAACTTTCTACGTACCAAGAATCTGAATTCAGCAATCAAAACACATGCAAGACCCACACTCAAATCACCAAAAATGTTTTTCATGTTAAAAATATTTTAAACTTCTAAAAATCAATTATTTCGGAGCTTCGGAACTTCAATAATTCATAATAAATAGCTCTTTTATCAGAAAATTTAAATCTCTCGTTTATTTATAGGAAATTCAATTCTCTATAACTTTGCAGAAGGAAGTTTTTCTAAATTCCAAACAGAAATTGACCGAAATCCACAAACGATCGATTTAACAGGCTATAATCAAATTTCAGTCAAGAAATGGGGTCCACCGACACATAAAACATGCTTTAAATATTTTTGATAACAAAAATACTCCTCTTCCACATATACTCATATATCCCACATTCATCGTAAAAATATCATCATTATTATATTATTAAAATATAATAATATATTTAAATGAATTATTTTATCAGAAAAAGATAAAATTTTAATTTTCAACAATTGTCACATTAAAAAATTTTCTCCATCTATATCCACATAAAATCAATATTTTCCTCATCATATGAATCAATAATTAATTATTCACAAATAATATTACAGAATCACAATATTAACAACAGGCAGTTCTCAGGAAAGAAGGGTTTTCCAATAAGAATTTCTCCTTACTAGCGCGTAATTAGGTGACCAAACCTCTCCTTAGACAGAACTTTCCAGACATTGCCAATAATGTTATCTAATAATATTATTCAGATAATATGAATTATTGCTTCGATAATGAAAAATACTGTGTAATGACAATTATTGAAACAACAGCAATATAAAATATCAACGCAGCAATATAGCTTGTTTTCACGAAGGTTTTGGAGTATCAGACTCAAGTGTTGCTCATGGTCTTCACGGGTTTTGGAGTATATGAAGATGTCATCAATAAAGACGACCACAAAGTGATCTAAATATTCCTTGAATACTCGGTTCATCATGACCATTAAGGCAGCAAGAGAATTAGTCAATCTAAAAGACATGACTAGGAATTCATAATGCCCGTACCGAGTTCTGAAAGCAGTCTTTGGAATGTCATCAGTTTTAATCTTCAACTGATGATATCCGGAACGAAGATCAATCTTTGAAAAGAATTTGGCTCCTTGCAACTGGTCAAACAGGTCATCAATGTGAGGCAACGGGTACCTATTTTTGATGGTGACATGATTCAACTCCTGATAATCAATACAAAGTCGCATACTTCCATCTTTCTTCTTCACGAATAGAACAGGAGCACACCAAGGAGACGTACTAAGACGAATGAAATCGATGTCTAACAATTCCTGTAGTTGGGTTTTTAACACCTGAAGTTCAATAGGAGCCATTCGATATGGGGCTTTGGAAATGGGTTTTGTACCGGATTCAAGGTCGATACAAAATTCAATTTCACGCTCTAGGGGTAGGCCAGGAAGTTCTTCAGGGAATACGTCAGGAAATTTATTAACAATAGAAATATCATTCAAATCTGACGTATTTTTATTTAAATCCGTGACATGGGCTAAATAAGTTTGACATCCATTTTTTAATAAACGAATACCTTTATGGCTTGATATGCCAGTGATTGATTTTAGTGGTTTGATTTCTTAAATTCGTATAATAGGTTGATTAGGAATATGAAAGCTAACAACCTTATGAAAATAATTGATTTTAGCATGATGAGTAGTTAACCAATCAATCCCTAAAATCACATCAAATGCAAGTATTTAAAAAGAAATAAGATCGACAGGTAACGTGCGGTTACCTATTTGAATCAAACAAGACTTATAAACAGTGGATGTAATGAAGGTTTCTCCCAACGGAGTTTCAACAGATAAGTCAAACTCTAATTTCTCCGGAGTCAAATTTAAACGTTGAGTGCAAGTAGGAGAAATGAAAGAATGAGTAGAACCGGTATCAAATAAAGTATAAACTTCACTAGAGTTTATAATTAGCTTACCCGTGATCACCTCATTCAGATTCCTCACTTTTTGGGAGGTTACGACAAATGCTTTACCTTGAATTTTTGTGCGCCCAAGGCAGATAAGATGAACGAGAATATCGTTCTGGAATGTAGTATTGATCAATACAGGGCATAACGGACTGATCACCCCCCGTGACCATAAGTTATGACGGTTTACAAATGAAGTTATGTTAAACCTTTTCGAAAAATGAAAACAATGTTCATAGTCTGTCGACTGCTCTCATTTATAGTCAGTACGTAGTTTTAAAAATTTGAAATAGAATTGATACGTTGTTATTATTGGTTCAGCTTACTTCACAACTGTTGATTCGTTGTAGAAGTGTCATTCACAGAAAATATTTAATCCTTTCAGCTAATGTTTATTTTTGCAATTACTTATTGCGCACTCAAATGCTCATTATTTCTTAATTTAAAAGTTTTCAGCTTATCGTGATCAACCTGAAGGTTCATGCAGAAACAAAGGAAAGGGAAAGTAAACAGATTAAGATTTGTGGTATTTTATGTAATAATTAGATTTTATTAAGACTATGATAACTATTAAGTATCATGTAATGAAATGTTTTAAGATCGCGTACATGTGATTTAGACAACTCTGATATGTAAATTAAGTTTGATATTTATGACAATATTATTATTATTCCGCTCAAAGAAATGGTATCGTGAAGCACTGAATTCGGGTTTGAAGCATCTAAATTTGGGGGCGTCACATATTCCCTGAAGAACTTTCTAGCCTACCCCCAAAGAGTGAAATCAAATTTTGTATTGACCTTAAACCCGGTACAAAACCTTTTCCAAAATCCCATATCGAATGGCTCCTATTGAACTTCAGGAGTTAAAAGCCCAATTGCAGGAACTGTTAGACGTCAGTTTCATTCGTCTTAGTACATCTTCTTGGGGTGCTCCTATTCTATTTGTAAAGAAGAAAGATTGGAGTATTCGACTTTGTATTGATTATCGAGAGTTGAATCATGTCACCATCAAAAATAGGCACCCGTTACCTCGCATTGATGACTTGTTTGACCATTTTCAATGTGCCAAATTCTTTTCAAAGATCGATCTCCGTTCCGGATATCATCAGTTAAAGATTAAAACTGATGACATTCCAAAGACTTCTTTCAGAACTCGGTACGAGCATTACGAATTCCTAGTCATATCTCTTGGATTGACTAATGCTCCTGTTGCCTTCATGGATATGATGAAATGAGTGTTCAAAGAATATTTGGATCATTTTGTAGTTGTCTTTATTAATGACATCCTTATATAATCCAAAAGCCATGAAGATCATGAGCAACACTTGAGGATGATACTCCAAAAGCTTCAAGAAAATAAGCTATATGCCAAGTTGAAGAAATGTGAGTTCTGGCTTGAAGAAGTAGCATTCATTGGGCATGTGATATCGAATCATGGAATATCAGTTGACTCGGTGAAAATTGAAGCAATACAAAGTTGGGAGCAACCTAAGTCAGTAACTGAAGTACGTAGCTTTCTGGGCTTAGCTGGTTATTATCGAAGATTTATGGAAGAATTTTCTCGAATCGCCACTCCATTAACTCAGCTGACTCGAAAAGATATAAAATTCGGATGGAGCAAGGAATGTGAGAAGAGTTTTCAAGAACTCAAGAGGAGACTCATTTCAGCACTTGTTCTGACAATACCATCAGATTCGAGGGATTTGTCATCTACAACGATGCTTCACGCAAAGGTTTAGGATGTGTTTTCATGCAACATGGGAAAGTCATAGCCTATGTCTCACGAAAACTCAAAGAATATGAGAGGAATTATCCTACTCATGATCTAGAGTTGGCAGCAGTCGTTTTTGCACTAAAGATCTGGAGACATTACCTATATTGGAAGAAAGTGGTGATCTATACAGATCATAAAAGCCTCAAATATTTATTCACCCAAAAGGAACTCAACATGCGACAACGAAGTTGGCTCGAGCTGTTGAAAGATTACGATCATACCATTCAATGCCATTTTGGAAAAGTGAACGTGGTAGCTGACGCGTTGAGTAGAAGATCATATGTGGGTACGAGTGCGATATTGTCAGTACAAAGACCCATTTTGTATGACTTGCAAAGGATGGAGTTAGAGTTAAAGATTTCAGGGACCCACGTGATGATGTCAAATATACGAGTAGAATTGACTTTAATCGATAAAGTTAAAGTTGCTCAAGCTACAGATCCGGAGCTGATGCGTATGAAGAATAAAGTGTAAGAAGGTGTTATTCCAGAATTAAGAATCGAAGAAGAAGGAATACTTCGAGTCAACTCTAGAATTTGTGTTATTAACAACTTTAATTTGAGGTATAAAATCACAATGGAGGCATATAACACACCGTTTCCAATCCATCCTTGAATTACAAAAATGTATCGTGATCTTCAACATACATTCTGGTGGAGCATTATAAAGAGAGAGATAACGGAGTTTATCTCAATGTGTTTATCTTGTCAACGTGTCAAGGCGGAGCATCAAGTACTAAAAGGTCCATTGTAACCACTTGAAATTCCAAAATGGAAATGGGAGCACATTAACATGGATTTCATTACTGGTCTTCCCAAGGTTTCTCAAGGCATAGATGCAATTTGGGTTATTGTCGATAGATTATCCAAGTCTGCTTATTTCTTACATATACGAGAAACATATTCACTTGAAATTCTTGCTCGTATATACATAAATGAGATTGTAAGACTGCATGGTATGCCTGTATCCATAGTTTCTGATCGAGACCTAAGATTCACTTCACGATTTTGTGTTAGTTTGAAGAAAGCTATGGGAACAGATTTACGATTCAGTTCAGCATATCATCCTCAGACAGATGGGCAGTTGGAGAGGACTATTCAAACTCTTAAAGATCTATTAAGACTTTGTGTCCTAGACTTCAAAGGAAGTTGGGACAAATACTTGTCATTAGTGGAATTTTTCTACAACAACAGTTATCAAGCAAGCATAAGCATGGCTCCATTCGAGGCGTTGTATGGACGCAAGTGTCGTTCTCCAGTATGCTGGGACGAGGTGGGTGAAGCAGCGTTGTTGGGATCAAAATTGGTACGTATGACTACGAAAAAGATTCAAATGATTCGACAACGTATACAAACCTCACAAGATCGATAAAAGAGTTATGTTGATCTTCATCGAAGGAATTAAATGTTGGAGATTATGTATTGTTACGTCTTGCTCCATGTAAAAGAGTTACGAGATTTGGAAAGAGAGAAAATCTCAACCCTCGATTCATTGGTCCATTTAAAATTCTCGACCGAGTAGGAACTGTGACCTATAGACTCGCCTTACCACCAAGTATATCTCATGTTCATAACATTTTTCACATATCTATGTTATGAAAATATGTGGAAGACCCGAACTAAATTATTAAATTAGAACCAGATGAGATAGCAGAAGATTTAACGTATAAAGATGTAACTATTAAAATCTTGGATAAGAAGGAACATATTCTACGCTCAAAGGTTATACCTCAAGTTAAAGTTTTATGGTGAAACCACGATATTGAGGAAATGACCTGGGAGTTAGAATCTGAAATGAAAACAAGGTTTACTCACCTCTTCGATATACCAGGTATGTACATCAATTTCGAGGACAAAATTTCATAACAAGGGGATGTTGTAAGACCCCAACTTTTATGAATAAAGATTTAATTTTCTCTAAATATTATTTTGAATAATAAGGTGTGGATTTGATATAATATTATAGTTGTGGGTAATATTTACAAATTTTGCAAAGTAAGCAAGTTGTCATAAAATATTCGATTGGTTAGGGAATATTCGTTTTATCAGGGAATATTCGTACGACGTCACAATCATTGGTGGACCCCACAACGAAATTACTGTCGGATATAGAAAGTAACAAAAATAACCTTTTTATAAAAATAACGACAAAACTTTTACTGTTAACTGTTAAAATATCCGGTGATAAAAGTACAGTAATACCCGTGGTTGCACATTAGAACACAGTATTGTATAGTATCTTTGATTATTGATGCTCACTTAAGAAGTCACTCAGTTTTATTCAATAATTGCTACAGTATTTGTTGCATAGTATCTCATATTATTGATTCAATTATTGTCACAGTATCATCTGCATAATATTTTATATTATTAAATCAATAAATAAGACAACATAGTTATTCATATTATTATTTGCATTATTGATAATGTCTAATAAATTCTGTCGAGGAAAGGGGTTAGGTCATTTAATTGTGCGCCAATAAGGAGAAGTCCTTATCGAAAAGCCCCTTCTTTCTTGGGAATGATCTGGTTGTTAATATTGTGAGTTATAATATTAATGATGAATAGCTGTTGAAAGATTAAAAATATGTTTATTGAAGACAAGTGATTTGTGAGAAATGGATGGGTTTTTCATGAAGTATTTATTGTAAATTTGACTTATTACATGGACCCCCACTTATTCATTTTTTAAAATCGTCGATAGAAAGTTATCTCAGTTTTGTTTTATTATTATTATGATAGTAATAAAATAGAAAACTTTTTATATAAAACAGAATACTTTTTATATTATATATAAAGTTATTCATTTTATTATATTATAAATAGAATGTATTATATTTTATATAAAGTTTTTGTTTTATTAGAATATTTTATTGCATAGTAATGAATTGTAAAAATCAAATTTTTGCGCAAATTGTCGTGACTTCACCCGTGATTTTTCTCATGTGCAGTTCGTGATTATTTCCTAAATAGTATTCTGCCATTCTCCTATAAATAGGATGCTTAGTTTAGAAATGAAAATCACACCAGAAACAGAGAATTCTTCTTCTATAATATTGAGCGTATTTCTTTTCAGTTTAAGGAAACTTTGAGTGTAGCAAATAGTGCAAGTTTTCTTCAAGAATATTCTCGTTATACCAGTCAGAATTACTCTCCTTTAAGGTAAGGAATATTATTTTTGTTCAATATTCGTAAGAAATAATATTTCTTCCATACTTTGTAGTATGTAAGTAATATTATTTCGTTTTATATTCCTAAACGTACACTTATTTTGATAAGTATTGCTTCTATGCTCCTTGAAATTAGTAGAATATCCTTGAAATTTGCACTTCATCTAGTATCGTTTCACTGAAATATTTTTTTGAACATTCTTGTTAAATTTTAATCTTTTCATGCTGGGATACTATTCACAGGGTACTATTCATACACACGGTACTATTCATACAATATTATTCATGTATATAATACTATTCATGGGATACTATTCACGGGGTACTATTCACTCGTGTACTATTCACCTGGAGTACTATTCACGACAAAAAAATTAGTTTCTTTTCTGTCCAAATTATTTTTAATACATGAATATCATTCTTGAATTTTACCCCACAATTAATTATCATGTTGACAATTTGGATATTCTTAAATTCTGGATAAATTGAATTATAAATCTTTAATATTATTATCCTTGATCTCACTTGATTGATTTCTTATATCATTAGCATCATCCTCATGTTTATATTGTGGTGAAAGTCATCTTTGGCCCGTAGTGCATAGATGTATTGTTGATTGGTATGATTATGACCAGAAATTATGTATCGGTATAATCATGACCTGTAATGTTTCAGACAAATGATGTGGTGAAAGTCCTTATTGACCCGTAGTGTATTGATGAACAGTTATTTGACATGATCATGACCACTGGTGATACTAACGAATATCATTGGCCCATATTGCATGGATAATTTGATGATATGGATTATTTATTGAGTTGTATTATAGAGATAAAATATTGATGATGAACTTTAAATAATAGAAGATAGTAGCCATCATACTCTACTTGACTCTTCTAATGGATTGCCTGTTCCACTACAGTTAAACTTATTATCTATTGTATTCTATCAGTTTTTATACGATTGAAGACTAAGGATAATTTATTCTACATTATCTTAGTCATAATATTCTTTACTAGGTTAGTTGAGCTCACCCTTTTCTTTCATTGTTCTCTTCAGGAAATGAGAATATAATTGGGACTAGTCGGGGAATGGAGTGATGGTCCAAGATGATGGCTATAGTAGTCCTCACTATTCTATGAAATAGTGTGATAATAATTGTAATGAGGACTTCATTTGAGTTTGGATATTGTCTACGAGATAATATTCGTGTTAAAACTCTCAGCTTATATTTTGTCGTATTTTGCAAGACAATTAATAATTGTATAAATTAAGTTTGTATTTAAATTCTATAATATGTATTTGGCGACTCGGAATGGGTTGTATGGACTTATTTTGGGCGCGTCACATTCTATCTCCAGTATATACTTTTAATTTTTGGGGAACTAGATAAACCTTCTTGCTTGTTATCAAATATATGGTCTCCGTTGTTTTATATAGCGCATGTTGTAGTTTTAAAGAATCATTCATTTATTATAAACTAAAACTAATTTATGTGTCTCATTGTTCTATGATTTGATGGTTTTGCAGAAGAAGCTTTGTTTCTATGCTTGATATAATTCCCATTGCCTCTATGTTAAATTATATTGAAGGCTTAGACCTTTTTGTTGTTTCAATTGGTTTTAGAACCGAAACTGCACCAATTGAAACCGCACCGCACAGTTTAAAACCGCACTAATCACAAACGGTTTCGTGTGCGATTTTGAATTTGTCAAACTGCACCTAAGCGATTTCGGGTGTCGTTTAAAATTCAAACTGCACCATGCTCACCCCTAATTGAATATAGTTTTTGCCGTAAAAGAAATGCTCACCTGATAACTTTATCATTGCAGAAGAGTTTTGAAGGCTTCTCATAAATGTATTCTTGGAAATCAAATAATAGAATTTGAATTTTCTTTTTAAAACAAAGAAAATAGCCATTAATGGTGGTAGAGAAGGAAAGGTAGAGAAGGAAAACAAATAGGCAAAATATTTTTGGTTTTGTACAACGTCAAATATTTTGGGAAGAAAAAAATACTTTAAAACATCAGATATAAAGAGATTGAGGGAGTAATAAATTACATACCATGAAAGACTAATTTTTCAAAATACACATACCTTGTAAACTAGACCGACAATTGTCGTGCTAGTCTTAAAAGTGAAACCCGTCTTCATTAACATCTAGGAAAAGTAACTAAGGGTGAACCTTTCAAACTCCTCGACAAGCTTAATGAAGAGGGAATCTGCATCGGGGTCATTAGTAAGGAATTCGTATATACTCCTTATACTTTTTTTTAATGTAGTCAGAAGCCAATCTGCAAAGATGTGGACAATCTCCTCTATTTTCAAACCCCATTTGCCTAGCTGCATAGATCAAAACTAAAACAATTAGGAAATTGTGTAGAGAGGCGTTGTCTGAGTTTTGATTTGGGAATCAAATTAAAGGATTTAATACCTGTTCGGTTCGGTACGTATCAAAAATTTAAAATAATTTTTTGATATCGATATCAAATAGCCAGTATATATCGGTTACATTTACCGATACCAAACTGATTTTGTTTTGTCCCGAACTGGTTTGTTTAGACAAGAAATTGAAAAAATAGCACACCCCTAGCTAGGTTTGAGATAGACCTGACAAATGGGCCCAAAGTCCGCCCGTCAAAAGGCAGGCACAAAAACCCGGGCCTTTTTGGCCCGGCACGTTTAATTTAAGCCCAAAAAATGTCAAAAAAATAAGCATAAAACAACTTCAGCCCGCGTGTAAAATCCCAAATTTTACGAATAAAGATTTAAATTTCTCGATTTTTTTTGAATATTATGGTGTGGATTTAATATAATGTTATAGTTGTGGTTAATATTTATAAATTTTACAAAGTATGCAAGTTGTTATATTATATTCGATTGGTCGGGGAATGCACCTAAGCCAGAATATCCGTAGGGGACGTCGTGAATAACGGTGGCAAGTTAATAGGTATCAATGTGACGTGTTATCCAAGTCTTGGATGAGGGTCACAGTTTTGAATGATATTTCTATCGTTAATAAATTTCCTGGCGTATTCTGAAGACTTCTTGGCCTACCCCAGAGCGTGAAATCGTATTTTGTATTGACCCCATTACAAAATCC
Organism: Panax japonicus; assembly: GCA_020205505.1. NCBI lineage: Eukaryota > Viridiplantae > Streptophyta > Magnoliopsida > Apiales > Araliaceae > Panax > Panax japonicus. The sequence continues at coordinate 60,738,141 of CM035102.1, read as the reverse complement.
TATTTCTAAAACCCTTGAATATTTCTTCAACTAAACCGAACGTAACATGCGCTAAAGACGTTGGCTCGAGCTGTTGAAGATTACGATCGTACCATTCAATACCATCGTGGAAAAGCGAACGTGGTAGCTGATTCGTTGAATAGAAAATCATATGTGTTTACGAGTGCGATGTTGTTAACACAGAGACCCATTTCATATAAATGATGAAGATATAGTTAAAGACTCTAGGGACCCACGTGAAGATAAAGAATATACGATTAGAATCGACTTTAATCGATAAAGTTAAAGCCGCTCAAGCTACATACTCAGAGCTAATGAATGTGAAGAAGAAGGTTCAAGAGGGCATTATTCTAGAAGCAAGAATCGACGAAGAAAGGAAATCTCAACCCTCGATTTTATTAGCCCATTTGAAATCCTCGATCGAGTAGGAACTGTGGCCTATAGACTCGTTTTACCGCCAAGTATGTCGCGTGTTCATAAGGTTTTTCACATATCGATGTTACATAAATATGTGGACGACCCGAACCACATTATTGATTTAGAACCGGACGAGATAGCGGATAATTTAACGTATGAAGATGTACCTGTTAAAATCCTGGAATATATTCTATGCTTAAAGGTTATACCTCAAGAGTTAGAATCGGACGAAGTGTCCTCATCTGTTCGGCATACCAGGTACGTACGTAAATTTCGAGGGCGAAATTTCATAAGGAGGGGAGATTGTAAAATCTCAAATTTTACGAATAAAAATTTAAATTTCTCGATTTTTTTTTAATATTATGGTGTGGATTTAATATAATGTTATAGTTGTGGATAATATTTATAAATTTTGTAAGGTATGCAAGTTGTTATATTATATTCGATTGGTCGGGGAATATTCGTACGACGCCACAATCATTGGTGGACCCCACAATAGAATTATTGTCGGATTGAGAAAAAGACAAATATATTTTTATAAAAATAACGTCGGAAGTTTTACTATTAATACTGTTGAACTACTCGGTAGTAAAAGTACAGTAATACGTGTGGTTTCATAGTAGCACACGGTACTTACGTGAGAAGTCACTCAGTTTTGTTCAATTATCGCTACAGTAGTTGCGACATAATATCTCACGTTATTTGATTCAATTATTGTTGATTGTTATATATATAAGTTTTGTTTTATTAGTATTATTAATGTAATAAAACAGAAACACTTTTTATATAAAACAAAATACTTTTATAAAGTTATTCTATAAATAGAATATATTATATTCTATTATGCATAGTATTTTGCATAGTAAAATCTTTTTATATAAGCAGAATACTTTTATAAAGTTATTCTATAAATATAATATATTATATTTTATTATGCATAGTGTTGCATAGTGTCTGCATAGTGTTTTGCATAGTAAAATCTTTTTATATAAAACAGAATACTTTTATAAAGTTATTCGTTTTATTAGATTATAAATAGAATATATTATATTTAATTTAAAAGATTTTACTTTAAATCTGGACCGTCCGATTAAAAGTAAATCAATCTGGACCGTTCATGAATTAGTTACTATGCAGTCCATTCTTCTATAAATAGAAGCTCATTCCTTCATTATTTCTTATGAATTCACTGAAACTCTAGAGAGAGAAACTATAGAGAGAATTCTTCTTCTATAATCTTGAGCGTCTTTCTTTAGCGTTTAAGAAAGCTTTAAGCGTAGTGCATGTTTCTTCAAGTATATCCCCGCCCTACCGTCGGAGTATTCTTCTTTATCAGGTAAGGGGTATTTTTTTTCATATTCATGAAGAGAACTTCTGTTATTCCATTCTTTATTATTCTGTTGGAATAACCTGTATACGCGGTCTACCCTATACTTGGTGATTTCTGTTGTTATTCCATTCTTTATTATTCTGTTGGAATATCATGTCTATGCGTTTTACGCCGGACCTGGTTCCATTATTTATTATTCTGTTGGAATAACCTGTCTATGCGAAGTACCGCATACATGGTGATTTCTGTTGTTATTCCATTCTTTATTATTCTGTTAGAATATCCTATCGGTGCATATTACGCCTGACCTGATTCCGTTATTTATTATTCTGTTAGGATAACCTGTCTATGCAAAGTACCGCATGCCTGGTGATTTCTTTTGTTATTCCATTCTTTATTATACTCAGTTGGTTAAAGTTTTGACTTCTATACTCGTCATGAAATATTATTTTATTTGGTATTTTCTATTACGAGTTACTATTTATGGGTTACTATTCACCCGATTACTATTCACTCTAGTATTATTCACTCGGGTATTCGGGGCACTTTTCATGCCGAAATACTATTCACGAGTTACTATTCACGGGTTACTATTTACTGAAATTACTATTCACCCGAATATTATTCACTCGGATATTTGGAGTATTTTTCCTGTCGGGGTACTATTTACGAGGTACTATTCCCGAAGTACTATTCATGGGGTACTATTCACGACGAAAAATTAATTCTTTTCTATCCAAATTATTTTTGGTGCGTGAATATTATTCTTGAATTTTACTCTACAAAGAAGTATCATGTTGACAATTTGGATGTTATTAGTTCCTGGATAATTTAATTCTTGAACTTATTTTTATTGAATTCTTATATCATTGTCATTATCCTCATGTTTATATTTTGTTGAAAGTCATCTGTGGCCTGTAGTGCATAGATGGACTTGGTATGATTATGACCAGGAATTATTCGGTATAATCATGACCGTAATATTAAAAATGATGTGGAAAAAGCCCTCATTGGCCCGTAGTGCATTGATGGACAGTTTTTGGTATGATTATGACTATTGATTCTCTTCGGCCAAGGGAGTAAAGATGAATTGTTTTATGGCATGATCAAGACCGTTGATGAAAACACGATTATCTTTGGCCCGTAGTGCATGGATAATTCGTGGTCATGATACTAAATAATATCCTTGGCCTGTATTGTAGGGATGATTTGATGATGTGCATTATTTATTAAGCTGAGTCTCAGCGATAAAAGTGATGAAAAATTTTTAAATCATAAAAGATAGTAGATTTTATTCTCTATTTGACTCTTTTAATGGATTGTTTGTTCCGCTGCAGTTAAACTTGATGTCTATTGTATTTTATCAGTTTAACATTGTTGAAGACTAATGATAATTTATTTTGCATTATCTTAGTCATAATATTTCTTACTGGGCTAGTTTAGCTCACCCTTTCCTTCAGTGTTCTCTTCAAGAAATGAGAATATAGCTGGGACGAGTCGGAAAATGGTTTGACAATCCAGATGATAGCATTAGTAGTCTTCACTATTCTGTTAAATAGTGTAACAATAAATGTAATGAGGACTCCTTTGAGTGTGGATATTATCTAGATGACAATATTCTTATTAAAACTCTCAATTTATGTTTTGTCGTATTGTTTACACGATTGCTGTATTATTAAGTTGTATTTGAATTTTGTACCATGTATTTGGCGACTCAAGATGAGTGATTTATACCTATTTTGGGGGCATCACACCACGGGCCAGCCCGACCCGCCCCCAAAAAATCGGACTATGGGCTTACATTTTTCGGCCCGCAAAAATCTGGGTAGTTTTGGCCCGGCCCTACCCGTTTGCCAGGTGTAGTTTGAGAGAGAGAAGAGATATGTACTACACATATCTCCTCTATGGAAACTAATATATTTACATGTGTTTTTGATATTTTCACATAATTTTCTCACATGAGAAGAAAGTGAGTCTCATCTTCATGTGAGAAGGGATCATGTAGAAATATCAAAAATTCGTATAAAAATAGTGCTCCCCCTCCTCTATGCGATAAGGTTATTTCTCTTTAAATAATGGTTGATATATTATAAAATTAAAAATACATTATAGAAATAGGTAAATATGAAGAAACAATATCATATATAGACAATACCTTTTTCATAAAAGAATAGTGAAATAATATTTTCACTAATAAATTTGATAATTTCACAAGTTTTTTCTTACATAAACAGTAAGTGGGGTCCCCCTCATGTGAACGAGAACTTTGTATAACTACCAAATTTATTTGTGAAAATATTAATTCTTAAATAATAACATGTACTCTATAATCATGACCATTTTATTCTAAGTTTTTGTACATCATTTTTATTAAGAATTTTAAAAACTACATTAGTGGCATCTCATCATCAAATTAAACATATACTTCCTAACAAATAATAATATAGCCAGTGGTATTAATTTGTTATAATAGTATTTGATATGATAATTAATTAACAAAATATTTAGTGAGACAATTTATTAGTAAGTTGTAAAGTAGTAAATTTTTTATTGTTAATTAATAAATTATTATTTCAAAAGTTGTTATTGAGTATTAAATTATTACTTAAAAATTAATTAAACTTATGTTATAATTTAAATTTGAAAACTTAAAAATTAAATATGAGATTTTGTGTGTGTATCCGGGGTGAAAGTTGTACTGCATGAGCACATCGTGGTGCAGGGTAGAATTCCCTCACCCAATCCAAATCAGACGGTCTATATTTCTTTTTCTTTTGTGAGATATTTGGGTTTTAGCCCCTGAAAAAATCCATCTTCGTCCGCATTCGAGCTCTCTCTCCATTTGCGACCATCGCCTCGCCTCGCCTCGCCTCGCCTCACCTAAACCAATACCCAGTTAGTAAGAAAATTCTCACATACAAATTCTATATCATAATATAAATATATCTCGACGCAATTATTTCTGATAATTAGATTGACAAAGAAAGTTTCAAAGAGGGAAAGATCGGATTTTTACCGGGTTCTGTTCAGAGGAGATGACTTTGAGGCGCCTTCTCGTAGAGGTCATTTCAAAGCAATCTTTCATGGATAAATGTTATTACTATTTCAGATTTATGTCAAGGCTTTTTTTATAATTATTCTGATAATTCTCTTCATCATTGACATTGCTTTCGGTTATGAAACCCTGTAACCCTAATTTCGATTATTTTTTGGGACAAGTTTGAGAATTCTTTTAGTGGGGTTTGTTTTAGGGTTTTGAAGATGATGAAGTTTGGGGATATTGCGTATCTATGTACATATGGTTGAAGTTAGTCGTCTAGGTTTATTTTGAAGCTGAGATGTTTTGAAATTATTTGTTTTTTAGACCCTTTTCAGCGTACCACTTTTTAGCTAAGGTTTGCTATTAATTTTTCTCGGTTTTGTGAACTTTTCTTAAGATTGCCTGCATATTATATGTTCATAAGAATGACATCTGTAGCTTCTAATCTTGTTTTTAGGTTGGGTATTTTGTATGCTGAATTGGGTTTCTTTCTGAATCAGAATATTTGTTAAAGATTGCGTTTGGTGACCTTTTTTTTGCTTCTGTAGCTCCTGTTAAATTTATTTTTGTCTTTGTTTTGTAAAAATTTCTTTTTTTTAGCTTAGGATGCAACAATTTCTACATCATATTAGTGAATAATGGTCAGATGCAGACTTTCCCGTAATAGGTATAGGGCCTATCTTTTATCCTCTGCCATCTTTTTATGATCTATTTCCCTGCAACAGGTTGTGAAGAAGCAACCACAGTTCAAGCAGTTAAACAAGTTATCTTCTAGGTCTTATCTCACTTCACAGAAGTTTGGAGGTGGCGGAGGTGTGTACCTACTTTTTTCCAGTCACAACTTGTGTTTATATTTCATTGCTGTACTTATTTTTGTCTACCACAAATGACTTTTATGTCATTATTAAGTTCCTACTGTTTCCTTTTGGTGACAATACAATAATAGGGTTATTTGATCACCTTAGTGACTAATTATTATTTGGAAGTTGATTTTGTCATCCTTGAAAATAATAAAAACTTTACATCAAGCTTGATTTCTTTTCATTTTGGTAAGCAAACATGTCCTCCCTTTAAATTCGTTTTGTTTCATAATTATATTTTAGCTCACATACAATGGTAGAATACTATCAGCTATATTCTGCTTACTGGAGTCCTCTCATTTCATTTGGTTGCGGACTCATATTTTTTTATTTCTTTGATTGTCAAGACTTAGAAATTGTGGAAGCAAATGTGCTCTGTTGTGCATAATTTCTACAAAGATCTTGACGATTTCAGTTGTTTTTCATAATTTACTTTAAATATGTTTGTTGGCTTTTGTCATAGTTGGTCATTTCATTCATCTATCTATCCAGCTTGATAGTTAATTTTTTTTTGATAACCGGGAGTTTCCCAACCACAGTCGGACTAATCTCCACGAACCTGGGTCAGCCTTTTCATACGGGCTTACACCCTTGTCCCTGTGGCCCCATAAACCATTTCAAGCTTTACTAATGTGCCTTTCCTCCTTGCAAGTCGAGAGTTGCACCCTTAAACTTGTTATTTGTGCTTTTTTTGGATGGAAGTTCATTTTCTACTTTCTAGCTTCTTCTCTCGTAAAAATAGCAGATGCTCCTGCATTGGCAAATTCCTGTTCTTCTCTTAAAATTTAATTTGTATTAGTTAGTAACAGGATTTTGTTCCACTAAACTAATTTATTCAAGTCTGAGATTTAAGGCTAGCAAACGAAATATGGATAGCTTAAATTTTTTGAAACTATGTTATGGAGGATTCTGCAAAAAAGAGTGTTGATGGATTGTGCCATTGCCATAGTCAGTTGACTCACAAGTACTTATTTTTCAGGCTATGGACCTAAATAGTCATGGATAAGCATAGCTTTGAAGTTTGTGAAATTTGCGTTGCAAAATGTTCGTTTCTCTTCGGTGGTTATTGAGATGCATCTTGGAATATATGTTCTTGAGATTTTTTCATATTTTTTTTTCAAACAATTAAAAAATTAAGAGGTTGTTCAATTGTTTAGTGGTATGCTTTGATAAAACATTTAAAACATTATGCAAGGAAAAGCGTATTATTTATTTATTCTTCAATACATCATAATGGTTGACTGAATTCTCTTCCCTCATTCTTGTGCAGTGAATAGTATTCCTAGTGCTCCTCGTAGGTTTCAGTCAAGTTATGCTGGAAGCTTAGCGCGCAGAGTACGAGACGCAGAGGGATCAAACAATGCTTCTTATCTTAGAGAGCTTTCTCAACGAAATGATCCAGATGCAGTGATAAGATTGTTTGAGAGCCAACCTTCATTGCATACCAACCAATCAGCACTTGCTGAATATGTCAAGGCATTAGTTAAAGTTGATAGGTTGGATGAAAGCGAGTTGCTTAAGACATTGCAGAGAGGTGAGTTTTTGACTAGAGTTGCTTGTTGGTTTTCAAATATTTTGTCCGCTCTTGAACGTTATTGTTTTTGTTCTTTCCTCGTTTTGTTGGTTTCATAACTTGTTAGTGTACTTGCCGGTTGGGAATTAAAATTTTGTTGCGTGAGGAAATTCCTTTCAGGTCTTTATTTTTGAATTGTAAGGACTTCGTTCATCCTCCTAGGACAAATTAACAATTTAGTTCATGTGTCTTACATTGGGCTGTCAAATTTTCTATTTAATGGCAAGTTAACAAAACTTGTACACAGGAATTTCAGGTACCGGTATATTGGGGGAAGAAAGTACTGGTGGCCTAGCAGCTTTTAGAAATGTGGGGAAAATGACAAAAGATGGTGTCCTAGGAACTCCCAGTGCTCCAATACATATGGTGGCTGCCGAAGGAGGACATTTTAAAGAACAATTGTGGCGTACTTTTCGTACTTTAGGCTTGGCCTTTCTCTTGATTTCAGGTGCTGGAGCACTGATTGAGGATAGAGGAATAAGTAAAGGTATTATAAATTATTCATTTGCAGGTGCCTTCACAACTCTTCCCAGATACGTCTATGATTGGATAAGCATTTTCCCTTTCTTGTTGTTTATCCTTTTCAGGACTGGGTCTCAATGAAGAGGTGCAACCCAGCATGGAATCTAAAACAAAATTTAATGATGTAAAGGGTGTCGATGAAGCAAAAGCTGAGCTAGAAGAGATTGTCCACTACCTTCGAGACCCTAAGGTATTTAATTATTTTAATGCATCTTTGACACGTGTTTAGAAACTAATCCTGACCCTTTGTCCTACTGCCTCTTCCCATGTAGAAGCATCTTATAGCTTGCTACCGGTAAATTGAGTAATAGTGTAAAGATCTTTACGTTTTAGTATTACTGCATCTTCGATGTCGTGTGTAGAAACTTACTTTGGAGCCCTTGTCCTGTCGTCTCTTCCTCCAATGTAGAAGCATCTTACCTTGTAACCAGTAAACTGAGTAATAGTGTAACCATGCGTATTGTGCCCCATTTATCAACTGAATTCTCATTTTCGGATTGTAGACAGCCTTGCTTCAAAAGACTGTAGGATTTTGAAGTAAAATATCTAGTCAAGATTTAAAATTTTCAACATTCTTAGCCTCTTGTTTGTTGCAGCGCTTCACTCGTCTCGGTGGGAAGCTGCCCAAGGAGTTCTGCTCGTTGGTCCTCCCGGCACGGCAAGACTATGTTAGCAAGGGCTATAGCAGGAGAAGCTGGGGTTCCATTTTTCTCATGCAGTGGCAGTGAGTTTGAAGAGATGTTTGTTGTGTTGGAGCCAGGCGAGTGAGAGATCTATTTCTGCTGCAAAGAAGCGTTCACCATGCATAATATTCATTGACGAGATAGATGCCATAGGAGGTAGCCGAAATCCAAAGGACCAGCAGTACATGAAGATGACTTTGAATCAGTTGCTAGTTGAATTGGATGGCTTCAAACAAAATGAAGGAATTATTGTGATTGCTGCAACTAACTTCCCTGAGTCACTGGATAAGGCACTGGTGAGACCTGGACGTTTTGATCGTCACATTGTTGTTCCAAATCCAGATGTTGAGGGGAGGAGACAGATCATGGAATCTCACATGTTGAAGGTACTATTGCTATTTGGAGACTAAAGCTTTATTTGGTGATTGGTAATTGCTGGAAGGGTATTGAATTCATCGAATATTATCCTCTTGTGTTGACTTGCTGATAGGATTTCTATCACTGTGTATCACACACTCACTATTCGTTATTAGGTTACCTTTTTAAGTGAACTATTCAGCGCTCCTTGCATTAGCACCAATAGGGATTTAAATTGAGGGAAAGGAATGTGGGGGTGGCAGGGATGGGGATGTGGAAGGGGGGAAGAGAGCGAAAAAGAGATTGTACAGGACTGACCTGTATGTGCAAAAAAGAATTTTTTTTAGCTTAGATGCAGTACTTATCTAAGTCACATGTCATCTTTCATGGGCTTGGGTTCCTTATCCTAGCCATGTATGTCATCACCCTTTGAGGATGGTATGCAAGTGAATGTGCTTACTGGTCTCTCTTACAAATTTCCTTATCTGCCAGAATTATTAGTTTGGATGACCATAAATGTAAGGCAAAATCTGTTTAAGGCCTCCAATTCCCATCCGTGTCCTCTATTATGCATGTTGTAGAGTGCATATTTTTTGTGACATGTGACAACCATGCACAGATGATTACATTTTTTTGCAGGAATTCTGCAAGACTGTATTTACTTTAAAAATACTTTAATGTGTGATCAAACACCATTTGACAGGTTTTGAAGGATGATGATGTTGATCTGATGATCATTGCCAGAGGAACTCCTGGATTCTCAGGTGCTGATCTTGCAAATTTGGTCAACGTTGCAGCTCTCAAGGCTGCAATGGATGGTGCCAAAGCGGTGAGCATGGCTGATTTGGAATATGCCAAGGACAAGATCATGATGGGTAGTGAACGCAAATCAGCTGTTATATCAGATGAATCAAGAAAGCTGACAGCTTTCCACGAGGGTGGCCATGCTTTGGTGGCAATCCATACTGATGGTGCTCTTGCAGTACACAAGGCAACAATTGTTCCAAGAGGTATGTCTCTTGGCATGGTTGCTCAATTGCCAGACAAGGATGAGACGAGTATATCCCGTAAGCAGATGCTTGCTCGGCTTGATGTTTGCATGGGCGGCCGAGTTGCAGAAGAGCTCATTTTGGAGAAAACGAAGTTACTTCGGGTGCATCTTCTGATCTCAAGCAAGCAACCAGTCTTGCCAGAGCTATGGTTACAAAGTATGGAATGAGCAAACAAGTTGGGGTTGTTACTCACAATTATGATGACAATGGAAAGAGCATGAGCACCGAGACTAGACTCCTCATAGAGGAGGAAGTTAGAGAATTCTTGGAAAGGGCATACAATAATGCGAAAACCATTCTCACCACATAACAAGGAGCTCCATGCACTTGCTAATGCATTACTTGAGCATGAGACGCTTAGTGGAGCTCAGATTACGGCCCTACTAGCTCAGGTCAACTCTGACCAACAGCTGCAGCAACAGAAGCTAGTTGCACCTCAGAGCACTTCACAGTCCAACCCAGTCCCCCCCTCTGGACCCACTGCTGCAGCATCTGCAGCTGCTGCCGCCGCCGCCGCTGCCGCTGCAACTGCTGCAGCCAATGCAGCCAAGGGGAAAGGAGTTGCTCCTGTTGGATCTTAGCATGGGATGATGGTAAGCATCATGTGCATATTATTACTTGCAATTTCTTTTACCTTTGGAGAAGCTACTGTAGTT